>CM034154.1:420939865-420951964 GCA_019776745.2 Taxus chinensis
GTTCAAACTTTACAAAAATCAATCACAAATTTATCAAGAGTAAGTCAGTTCATAACTTATACTTGTAGGATGGACTCATATATCACCTTGATCACATATTACACACAAGGGAGAGGAATAAACCAACATGGGAAACTTAATTTTGTAAGGTTGCAAGATACTTTGGAATTGAAAAACTCATGGTACAAAAAAATTACTTTTTTTCACACCTCATGGATAATATCAATAAATACATCAATTCATTTATTGCTTTCACAATCATAAAATCAGTTAATAAGAAGCAAGGTCCGTACTCACCTCTTCCAGTTCTAACTATATTGTGGGACTTCATTTTCATAGATAACCTCATATGATACCCTAATATAAAACATGGTAATGATTTTTTTATCTAATAAAGAAAGATTATCAAAGATGGTGATTCTCATACCTTCTAAGAAATTTACTTCTACTATGAAAAAGGAAAAATTGTACTTTTAACATGTCTAAGTTCACTTTATATTACCAAATACTAATATCTCTAATAAGGATATAAGGTTTTGGGGGAATTTATAGAAATTGGTTTGGTCTATGATGGACATGAAATTGAATAACTCTATCGCATTCCATATGCAGTGTAATAGACATACAAAGTGATTAAGAATATGATCCTAAATCTTTTCAAAATTTACAATTTAAAGAAGAAATGCACATGGGATGAGAGTGTTCCTTACATTCGGCATAACTACAATAAAGATTTGCACATCTCTACTATGCATGTTACTTTTCATGTTTGTTTGGATTTTGTTAATATTTAACACCCCCATTATCAAAATGGTTATCTTTTAAAAACAAGAACCCTATTTGTTGTAAAAATAGAATTTAATACTTAGGTATTTACACCTAATTCTTAAAAAATGTTCCTTTTTTTTCCTAAGTCATTTCTTTACTACCCTCATTTTTTAAGTTTCTTTCTACTCGCATTAATTAGACTAATTATTTATACTTAGGATTTTCTCAGTACTCACATTTTGAAATTTTCGGTACTCCCACTTCATGTTTGTGATAACTCACACTTTCCTATTCTTTTATCAAAGTAATCACACTTGTTTAATTACTCACACTTTGAATTTTTCTTGCACTTACACGTAATGTTTATTTAATATTCTCACTTTCTTTGACTCGCAATTCCTACAATTATTAACTCATACTTCATATTTGTGAGGATTTGATAAAGAATTTTCCTAACTTCAAATTTGACTTTAATAGAGCAAAGATTCACACTTCAAGAATATGAGAATTTAAAATCCAAATTTCACAGATGTGAGGGTTCAAATGTAGAACTTTATTGATGTGATCGATTAAAAGGTAATGCCTCAAGGATGTGATAAATAAATACTTAAGATTCAAAAATGCAAAGAGGCCAAAACCCAAACCTTACACCTCACACTTCTTAGTCATAATGACTCACACTTTGTAGATGCAAGTCAAACACAAATTCAAAGACACGTCAACAAATAAAGAGTAGAGATCCTAACACATGGATCATTTTATGAATTAAATGTGACACCCAAAAATCAAGTAGCCAACTAAGGATGACTACAATTAAATTTGACATATATAGGTGTATGACTCACATTCAAAAGGATAAAAATTTCAAAAACTAATGTTCCCTACAAGAAAAACATCAATTCATGTATTATGCACCATTAATGTAGAGAAAAATGATTTGAGTGAAAATATTGATCAATCTAAAAATGATACATTCATCGATGTTGCTCAAAAAACTCCTAATTCCAGAGGTCATTTATAAGAGTCAAATTCCTAGAGTTCATTCACAGAGTGTAGACACCAAATTCATTTCTTACAACCCCTTGTGACCCGCATCCCATTTCGCAACCTAACCTCATTACCTAAACCTTACACAATTATTTATTAATTACCTTGTAATTGATAAATCCCCATCACCTCACCTACCACCTCATTTGCCACCTCATCATGACCTAGCCCTAATCCTAAACTAACCTAATTAAGACCCTAAAACTTGGTCTATACCTACACCCATGACTAATGACCCCTTTCTCGCACCCAAACTGACCTTCTAGTCACTTGACCAAGCCCGCAACTAATCTCTCGGGAGAAAAGTAGGGAAGGTGGGCTATTTTACTAAAAATAGCCTACTTTTTCCTTACCGATGCCGGTTCCTACTCGACTGCCGTCGGTTACGTAACCGCCATCGGTTCCCTGTAAATGGCCTCCTCAAACCAAAAACAAAGGATCAGAATTTCATTTTTGGATCAAGGTCGAAGGATTTTTGAATCAACAGAGATCATTTGGGAGTGATCAAGAGAGTCCAGATCTTCACTTGACCGAGCAGAGACAAGTGAAGAGACAAGGAGAGTAAGCCAAGGACTACAACTGGATACCAGAGCCCTGTGATACTCAGTTGATTTGTTCTGCTGTGTGCCAGACCATCCTACCTCAGTTCTACCTTTGCCATCAGAGCTCTTGGACCTGCATCTCCGCGAATAATCAGTAAGTTACTTCTTGCATGTCCTCTTTAATAACATTTCTTCGACTTTTTAAATCATATGTCCCCACAAATCCATTCTTGGATCCACTACCCAATGTATCATTGCATCTAACTGTCATTCATCTACCTCTCATCACCCTATTTCCTAATATCACCTATATACAGCCCTACAAATAACACAACTACCAAATAACACCACCACCCCACAAAACAACTAACCTTCAGATCCTAGACTCTACCGATATCGGTCATCAGTAACCGCCATCGGTTATCAGTAACCGGCATTGGTTATACTGACTATAACCAATAACCAGCCTTTCCCCTACCCAGTTCAACGAAGCAATTTAATTAATATCTTATAGTCTTTTGTGTTAATTCATATTAGCAGGGGAACTGACCACCTTCGAAAGGAAGTTTTATATTTCTTGGGCCCAAGGCAGTTTCCTCATTTATTATCTAATTAAAATCTTGTGGTCTTGTGTTCTTATTTTGCAGGTAGTCCTTCCAAGACAAAAAGGAGTTCTTCGCAGTTAGCCTGATCTTTTTCTACGGTATGCGCACACCATCTCAACATTCTACAGGTATTCCTCCTAGCCCCAACCCTTATCTGTTTCTAAAAGGAACGAAACATTCCGAGTGAAACATTTTGGCACGCCCGGTGGGACCCATTTTGGGTTTCTGTTTCTCTTGCTTATTTTCATTGTAGGAAGCATACTTGTTGTTGCTACTTTTGTTATATATTTCGTAAAGAATTTGTCTTGCTTTCCTAGTTTCACATTAGTGAGAGTCATCTCTCTTGCTTCATCGAACATAATTTTTGATTTGGGTTTAAAACACGTGCATTGCATTCCTGCTTGTTGTTTTTCAATTCTAGTGAACGTAGATTAAGTAACAGGTCGTACACGTGGGGGTGATATCCACGGTATTGACAGGAAATTAATCTTACATTCACTGCACAACACATACCGAATCACTTCACAATTAACACAACAACTCAAACATCCCCCCTTTTCCGTGGTATTCCTCCGCCCGATTGAGGTAACCTTATAAGCCAAAACAACTTGACATTTCCCCTAAGTCTCTTGTTTAGGATTCTGACATCATTCTATGTCTAAAGGCATAAGCCCACGATAATTAAAATTAACCCTAGGGTTAATCTCTGGATTTGTGTGTGCATCTTGCTTGTTTTTAGTTCTGTTTTCTTTCTCATACTCTGTCTTCTGTGATCAATAATTGGACAAATATACTAAACATTGTTAAAAATCAATTAGCAGCATTTTTATATCTTGTTAGCCCAGAATTCTTACACTGACATCGGTTACCTGACCGACGTCGGCTATAGTGTAACCAACATCGGTTACTAGACCGATATCGGTTACTCTCTTTTCCAATTCCTGACAAACCAGCAACCTACCAATTTTACCAGTTTGAGTTTGTTTCTGTTCCTGACAGATTGAAACCCTAATGTGAACTCCTGTCCATGGTTGTTATCACTCGAAAGCAAGCTGCCACCATGGTTTCACATGCTTTCTCTGTTTCTTTTCCTGAATCACCACCTTCACATTCTGTGGGGAATCCTACGGATACCAGCGAGGTTCCTAAAATCCCTGTGGGAGATAAGGACTTTGCCAAATTTCTAGATGCTAATCCTAGTGCTGTACAATACTATTTGTCTCATACCCCTGACCGTACGCCTGATGGTCAGCTCCTTGTGGGTATGCCTATTAGTATAGCTGCTCATTTAGCTCCCACTCCACCTGATAATACCGCCTTGCTTCCTGCATCTCTAGCCCCGTCTCCCAATCCGACGGCTTCAGAGGTTCATACGACTCAGATTGGCTTTCCGTTGGTTAACCTCAGACCCCACATATCATTACCGCCGACTACCCCTACCTCATCTCTCTTGCAGACTACTCCGTTCATGACTTGCTCTTTACCACCTATCCACACGAGCTTTCCTTCTCAAGCTCCGCCTACCTTTTCATTCCCATACACGTATCCAGTGACCTCAACATCCTATATGGGACATCCCTATTCGGTAGCCTCAACATATTCATCCTCCACACCTTATCAACACTTAACCCCACCAGGGTCTAGCGGTGGTCCTTGGCCCAATTTGCCTCCATTTACCACAACCACACCATCATCTCATCCAACTACTGATCTAATTAAACAAATGATGGACAAAATGCAAAACCTGGAGGCTTCTGTTTCAGGAAGTCGTAGCGCCTTGACATACGAGCAAGTTTGTCGGGAGCCCATTCACCCTTCTGTCCCCTTCATTCATATCCTCCTCAATGGGAGTTACCAAAATTTACCCGTTTTAACAGTAAAGAGGACCCTCAACAACACTTGCGATCATTTAGACATGCTTGTTATTTGATTGCCCATGATGATGCCTTGTTACTCCGCACCTTTCCCATGTCCTTATCAGGACCTTCCTTAGAGTGGTACAGTGCTTTAACCCAACACTCAAGTTTCTCTTTTAACCAACTAGCCCAATATTTCTTGGATCATTTCTCCATTAACATTGCCAAGAAAGTATCTATCACCGACCTCTATGCCATCCGACAATTTGAGGACGAATCTATCGCAGATTTCGTTGGACGATGGCGGGGCCTTATCAACCAACTTACGTATGCCTTGCCTCAAACCGAACTTATCAAACTGTTTATGCGGGCTTGCGCTAAGCACATCTCCCCTACCCTCCAAATTCAAACTTTCCGTACATTCGATGAAGCCTTTACCATGGCTCAGAAACTAGAAATTCGAGCCTTAGAAGAAGAGAAATTGCGGTTGCACAACAAAAACCCCAATTTCCGAACTCCTAATTCTACCAATAAACCAAATACCACCACTCCTCACGCATCCACTTCTTCTAAATCAAAAGGATCTGTCCACACGGTGATGGTCAAATCTCAAGCACCGTCCAATACTCCACCAAAAACCACCTATAAGTACAAAGCTGAGCCCATCAACTACACTCCCTTGGGAGAAACATATGGTGTGATATAGGAAAAATTGCTCAAAGCAGGAGCCATTACATTACCTCCTATTAAACCTCATTCTGGGTTTGATTCCACTCGCGCCATACCTTCCTGGTACAAAGAAAATGATTTCTGTAACTTTCACCGCGTAAAAGGACATAGTCATGAAAACTGCAAGATGTTGAAAAACATAGTACAGGAAATGGTTGACGCAGGGGATATAACCCTCGATAATCCTAATGCCCCTGCCAACCGAAATTTGAAAATCTTTAACAAACCATTCCCGAATCACTCTTCCAACAGCAACGTAAACCAAGATATCTTAGCCGAGGAGAGTGTTCATGAGATCCATGTAGTCTTTGATACCCAGCCCAAAGCCTCTATCGAGAAAATTTTGAATCAAGCCTCTTCACTAACACAGGAGCCCGAACCTCCTTTACCTCCATCGAACCAAAGCGAAATCATTCCTTTACCCATAAAGGAGTTAACTGCCCAGACTTCTCTTCCCATCGATGAGTCTTCTTATACCACATCCCTACAAGATTACGAACAGATGTTATCTAACCTATCTATTTCCCAGATTTCCCCTTCTACCCCTCTTGCTGCACAAGAGGAAGGTACGCCACTCCTTTTGACATCCTTAGATGAGGAATCTCTTACACTGACATCACCAAATTCTTTAACCATGACGGATCCTCTCGAACATGCCCTCCTGCCTATTAGTCCTTCATCACCTAAATATTTTCAACAACCGGTCGACCTCTTGACATCTATTGATACAGTGCCTCGTTTACCCCCTGTATCACACCCACAGTGGACCGGAATCACAACCCACCTTTCTTCCGTACAAAAGTTCACATTCACACGTGAGGACTGTCATTCCACAGAAGATAGACAGGCCCTATGGGAACGTTTGAGTATGCCATATTCTACTCAAATGCAAATGACCGATCCTGAGGCCTCCACCATATACCCGAAGTGTTTACAAAAGCTTAAAATGCCCATGTTCTCACCTTCACCCCTCTCACCTCTACCAAATGCCCCGTTCACTTCTATTAACTTAGCCAAATCTTCCCCTACGCTTGGGACCTTACCCATACCCAGTCTAACACACCCACCTAAGCGGCTTGATTTATCTAAAAATAAAGCCGTCCACCCCATTAAGAGACAGACTCAATCTCCTCAACCTATGCCTCTATCACAACTAAAACCATCATCGTCACACCTACCTTCCATATTGGGACCCCATCCCTCTACCCTACATCAATATATCATACCTCCTGCGTTTCCTTTAAAGCGACCTACGCCTTCTGCACACATACAGAGATCCCAGGGTATAGCAACACCGTCACTCCGCGTATCCTATCCACCTATCAACCCTAAACAAATTCCATCATCAAAAGATTTATTTTCGCTCACTCCTATTTCCCCGTGGTTGTTTTCTGATACCACACCATCTGTGGCCTCATCATCCAATATAGCTTCTGCACCAAAGAAACCACGTTTAGTGAAAAACACGTATCAACACGCCTCGGCTAAACCACCATCCATACGAACCAACCACGCCCAAACATTACCAAAACCCGCGCAATCAATACCCTCATCCTCTTCTGATTTTGACCCACTCAAAGGATCTTACGCCAAAATCCTTGCTATGTTAGTAGAGAATGCAACCATTTCCCTACCCCCACTTAGACCTTATGACCCGTTTAAACCTCGACCTATAGGTTATGATGAGTCTAAGATCTGCGCTTATCACCGCACACCAGGAAATTATGTGGAGGGATGCAAAGCTTTAAAAACCATCCTTCGTCAGTCACCTCTCCCAGATAGAAAGGTTAAGAAAGACAACTTACGAAGGGAGAGACCTTTAGTTTCCATTCCCTCTCCTATACCATCTGTCCCCGCCTCACCAAGATCTGTCATTATTACAACCCCACCTCTTGAAGACCATGATTTATCCCAATCATTTTCTTCATCTCCGGTCTACGAGATTAATATGATTAGTGTTGCTACTCGAGCGCAGAAAAACAATGAGAAAGCGAAAGAAAGCACACCTGCATCCTCTCATTCTCCGTCTAGCATCCCGATTGCACCACCACCCAAAGTGGTTATTCATGGACCCGCTTACCCCGTCTCTAATGGAGCTGCCCATCGAGCCATGATTAAACAACTTCACCAATCACCCGTAAAAATGACACTATATGATCTCATTCAGACTTCTGAATCTCATCGACAAGCTCTCATTGAAATTCTTCAGGGGATCGAGGTCTTACCTAATGAAACCCTTCCCGTTGCCTCCATTCTGACACCCAATCACGTTTCCTCTCTCACCAAACAACCCACCGCCCCAACCACTTCCGTCTCTGTACCACAAGCTGCTGTAGTCAGTTTCTCTGAAGATTAAATTATCGACTTTGGTACCGAAGATCCTGACCCTGCTCTTTTTATCTCAGCGTACATTCGGGACATTCGGGTACGTCGTGTTATGATTGACGGGGGCTCTAGCCTAAACATCATCTCTTTAAAATCCTTCCAACAAATGAATATCCCTTCTAGTTGCATGTGTGCCAACCCCATCATGTTGCGATCATTCAATGATGCTATTACCTCTACCTTAGGCACTGTGATCCTCAACATTCGGGTAGGACCACGTACTTTTCCCGAACTCTTCTATGTCCTTGAGGGAGAGTTCCAATATAATATATTGCTGGGTCGTCCTTGGATCCGGGCTATGGGATGCGTTCCCTCAACATTACATAGATGCATAAAATTTGAGTACGAGGGGAAGTCCTACACTGTAAAAGTTGATCCTCCCCCCTTTAAAACCTGCAATATGTTATACCGCCCTAACGATGTGCTTATACCAATCAAGACACCCATACATTCAACCCAACCATCCTCTTCAAATGTACCTCAACCATCCACCTCAACCGCGCCTGCGCCTTCAACTGATGAAACCACCGTCGCAAAAACCACTTCCCTTCCCGCACCTAGCATTCCAACCTCCGACCCCTTAGTAGATGTTTTTCAATGCCTTACGCTGGGGGAGTACCACCTATATAACGTTAGTTCTTTCCCTACCCCGCAGGAGTACGGACAATTACATGCACATCCCACCTACGACCGTCGCATGGGGGAGGTAATCTCTTACGGACCACCCCATTGCCGCACCAACCTAACGTATGGGGGTGTTGACGCATCCTCCATTACCCCTGAACCTCCTCTTGGTGTGGTTCCCTTCCAATCCGATTTTCAATAACTGATAAATCGTCGCTTCGCCCTCACCTTCTTGACTCGTTGTGCTTGGAAAGGCTTTGGTTTTGGTCTTTATGAACAAGGCCGACATACGCTCATCCCCATCACCACATGCCAACATAATGATCGTAGTGGTCTCGGATTTTCGAAAACACTTACATCGATGGAACCTCACATCAGTTGTCTTCTAGAAGATGATGACGTTACCCCTACCAAACCATCATCACCCATTTTGCCTTCGTCTCCCACAGAGTCGATAGATCCTGAATCTATCCCTCCTAACTTTTTTTTTCATAAATGCTATCTTCCTAGGTCCCCTCACTTATCAACGCGATAATGAGCACCCCTCTTCTATTCCCCTTCTATATCCAGACATGATTGAAGAGGACTCCCCTTCAATTAACGTTGTTGAGTGCCAGGATGATGGCTCCATCCTCACTTACCTTGGCGCGGATGACTCTTATATTCAATGAGCCTTACCATCTGAAACCCAAACCATGCTGAACGAGTCTACTATAGAAATCAACATCCACACGGAGGAGGATCCTCACATTGTGAAGATCAGACAATCCCTTAACGCATCAGAATAAGTCACCTTTACTACTTTCCTCCGTGCTCGCAACCAAGCTTTCGCTTGGTCCTACGCTGACATGCCAGGAATTGATCCTGACATTGCTGTCCATAACATTACACTGAAACCCGATTCCAAGCCAATTAAACAGAAATTGAGAAAAATGCATCCACGCATTGCCCTCTTGGTCAAAGAGGAGCTCCAACGACTCCTTTTTGTTTCCTTCATTCTGCCTATTGACTATCCTCAATGGATTTCTAACATCGTACCTGTCACTAAAGTGACGGGGGGACTTCGGATATGCACGGATTTCTGGGATCTTAACCTCGCTTTCCCTGAGGATGACTTCCCCCTACCAAGCATTGATCAACTTATTGATCTCACTGCAGGTCATGAAATGCTTTCTCTCATGGATTTCTTTTCAGGATACAACCAAATTTTGGTTACCCCTGCCGATCAACACAAAACTGCCTTCATAACTCCTTGGGGAACCTTCTGTTACCGTGTAATGCCATTCAGCCTTAAGAATGCTGGTGCCACCTATCAGCGGGCTATGACCTACATTTTTCATGACATTATGCACACAATCCTTGAAGATTACGTCGACGATCTTCTTGGCAAGTCTAAACATCGCAGTGAACATCTCGATGTTTTAACCATTATCTTTGATCGCCTGTTACAATATTTTGTCCGCCTTCAACCAAAGAAATGTGTCTTTGGTGTCCTTTCGGGAAAACTTCTTGGCTTTATCGTCTCTTTGCGTGGCATTGAGGTCGACCCATCTAAAGTCAAAGCTATTCTAGAAATGCCCCCACCTACTAATCTCAAACAATTGCGTAGTTTACAAGGTAGTCTCGGATCGATGTCAACCTTTCCATCACCTCCTTAAGAAGGACATTGATTTTCAATGGAGCAAAGAGTGCCACCAAGCATTTGAAGCTCTCAAAACTTATCTCTTGCAGCCACCCGTGCTTATCCCACCTCAAGACGACTGCCCTTTCTACCTTTACCTTTCCGCCACTGACCACGCTGTAGGGCCATGCTTGCACATCGTGACTCTAAAAATCGAGAACAAGCCATTTATTATATAAGTCGTACTTTGGTGGACTATGAGACTAGGTACACACATGTAGAAAGGTTGTGCCTAGCCCTATCATTCGTGGCTACCAAACTCCGAAACTACCTTCTGAATCACAAAACTTTCATCATCACCAACACAGACCCCATCCATTACATGTATGCCAAACCTCATCTAAACCAACGCATCGCCCAATGGCTCATGCTCCTCGCCGACCTTGACCTTGAGTTCGTCCACCAGAAATCAATCAAAGAACAAACCATCGCAGACCAACTTGCGGAAGCCCCTTTACCTGGGGAACAATTTACCAATTGTACTTCCCCGACTACTCATCGCCACGTCTTTCACTCGGGAAGCGTCATATCAAATGCCCCTCTTCTTCGATGGATCTAAATGCCACAAAGCGCGGCGGAGGAGCCGGCGTTGTCTATCCCTCTTGACGCTGAACCTATGCCCTTTTCATTCTAGCTTGATTTCCCTGCAGACCAATAATACAACAGCGAATACGGGCCCCTGTTTCGGGTCGCCAAGTTGCGATAACATTAGGTATCAAATCTACAATATTTTTGGACTCTCAATTGGTAGTCAATCAATTATTGGCATCTACCATGTAAAAATGAGGAATTCAAAAGTACAAATACTACTGGATCACTTTTAGCCTTATTTACTCACTATTCTATCCAAACCATTCCCCCCGCTCCCTAACAAATTTGCAGATCTATGGCTTGCTTAGCCTCGCAAATTCAGCTTCATTCATCAACTGACTCTGAATTATTCATCGTGGTCCAACAACTTTTGCCCCATCCTACTCAACCCCGGGTATTTTGTATGATAAATACTGTCGCTAATTCACAGGATACTCTCGTCGTCACATCAAACCAATTCACGCTACCTTACAACCTCTGTTCTCGCATCTGACCTAACTATCCTTACTGGTAAACCGCTTTTCTTAACCGTGTTTCTCGTTCATGTGTTTTATGGGGGACTCTTTATAAAACGTGGCTTGATGGCCTCCTCCTTCGATGTCTCAACCGGCACGAGGTCACCCATACCATCCACAGTACATGATGGTATTTGTGGCGGGATTTTAGTGGCCTTGCAGGGCCAAACGAATCCTTCGCCTTGGTTATTATTGGCTACTCTCAATAATGACTGCTACGATATTTACGCATTGTGTTATTGTCAACCATGCTAACCTTCAACAACTCCTAGCCATCCGCTGCACGGTCGCACAAGATCTTTGGCCTTTCTCATATGGGGTTTTAGACCTTATTGGTGAGATTCCATCCTCCTTTTTCGCAACTTCAACCGATGATTATCACAGCAATCGAATACACAAAATGGGTGGAGGCTATTCCCACTCATTTCAAAAGCTAAAAAAGAAAAAATTGTAGAGTTCATTACCACACCCACATTATTTTGTCATTTTGGTGTTCCCATTGCCCTGAAACAGATAATGGAAAATCTTTCAAAAAAAGTTGTTGGGCAGACTCTTTGGGGCGACAACTTTGGCATCAAACTTATCTTGTCTCAATCACCCTACTATCCACAACAAATGGACAGCTGAATCCCTCCTCTAATAAAACACTAACCAAAATCCTCATGAAAGTTGTCAATGAATCCGGCAGAAATTGGCATGATCACATCTCCCCTTTGCCCTTGGTCTTTATCGTACTAAGTATTCCGTACCTCCACT
>CM034154.1:420952463-421024054 GCA_019776745.2 Taxus chinensis
GAAGCATCATGAGATTTTTTTGGTGCCTCGTTGTCATGGGATTCATTGATGACTTTGGAATTTAAGATAGAAAGTTGTTTATCCATGTCATTAATTTGATTCATGAGGGCATAAGTAAAATAAATGGCTGAATAAGTTGAATTTCCTTTGTCCCTTTTGTTATATTTTTCTTTGTTTGATTCATTTCTTTTGGTGTTGTTTGAGGTGGACTTGTTTCGATCATCATTATTTATGTGACTAGGTCCTTCCTCATTGTCATTATTTTTTGAAATTAAAGGTTTTCCCTTGATAGGTGGTAGTTTTCCAAGTAATGTTTGTAAACTAGCTTCATACAAATCAAAGGGTAATTTTTCTCCCATCTCAAGGAGACGAAGAAAAAAAAATTCTTTATTCATACGTAAAATATTTTCAACATGGGATTGTTCTTTGAGGGAGATGTCATTCTGATAATCCTCTGAGTTTTATTCATTATCATTATCAAAATTTCCTTAAGGATTTCATTTTCCCCTTCCAAAAGGACTATAATATATATGTCGTGTTCCCTCCATTTTTAAAAGAGGGAGGGAGAAAAAGAGATATGTGAAAGATAACTCAATCCGTAACAAAGTGAATGCGATGATGGAAGAGAGGTGTGTGATTAAGTTTGATAATAAATTTTCCCTTTAAAAAATGAATGCTAATATGGGAAAGAGATTTGGAAGATATGAGTAACACAACCCTTAAAAAAATGAATGTCAAGATGGAAGCATGCGAAAGTGTTTGATAAACTCGACCCTTGAAAAATTGAATGCCAAGATGGAAGAGTGATGTGATGAAGGTTCTTGTCCTTTAACAAATTAAATGCTAGAATGGAGGAGGGTTATAGTGACAAAATTATGAATGTGTTCAACCTCTAATAATGTGAACGCTAGAGTGAAGAAGTGAGGATATATTGATTGCAAATGCACTCTACCACCTAGAAAAAATAAATGCTAAATGGGAAGAGGGTATGAAAAAGGATTTGAATTGTATGTGATGTGTTCAACCCTTAACAAGAATTAGTTAAGAAGGAAGAGGATAATGAAGGGATAAGACTCATATATTGACGACATAAGTGTTGAAAAAGAGGATATGATGAATTTTCTAGAACATAACAAATATGTTGTCAAGTTAGAGACGTGAAGAAAGGAAACGTATATAGTTTAACAATGATGTTTGTCAAACTAAAGGATGCAAGAGGAGAATGAAGAGAAAATTTGATGAAATTGAGTTGTGACAAAGTGGAACATAACACCGTTAAGATGTGAGTTGTAAGATGCAAGTTATTGAGCGAGGATGTGGATATTTGCAACTTAATACTTGATGTCAAAAAGAAGATGAAAACTTAAACTTTGGGAAGGTTATCCAAATTTTTAAGTGTTGAATGAAATGGGAGATGAACTCAGAGTTGATACGAAAGATATAAGGATTTGATAATCACAAAAGGGGAAGAATCAAATAAGTGAATAAAAAATCCAAATGAATAAAAGAAGATCAAATCGAGAAGACAATGAGGATGAAAAGAAGAGAAGATTGAAATAATGAAAAGAGATGAAATTTTTGAAAAGGGGGAAATTGAGCTTAAAATGAAGGTTAGTGAATGAATGATGACAAGAAGAGAAGAAGACGAGAATAGATGAAATGAGGATGAAAGAAGAATCCAAAAAAGGATAGTTTGGAAAATGACAAAAAAGATAAGGCAAGTGAAAGATGGATCCCAAACAAGGAATATTTGGGAAAAAATGAGTGTGGAACACTACTACAAAAAGGAAGAAAAACAAAATAAGAAAATTGAAAAAGAATTTTTTGTTTAAATGTTTTGTTTGTGGCCTCTACCTTAGACTAGATTGGATAATGTTTGGCTTCCTGGGTGGCTCTCTTAACTAGGTGTCAACAAAATATCTGAGTAAGTGCAATGATATTTGTAGCTGATAGCTTTACTTTACCCCCTTTGAAATCTTGAGAAAATATATTTCTCAGAATGAATCACACTGGGGTCACCACTAAGGATATCTGTGACTCTAACTCACAAAGGTTTTACTAGTTAGGTAGGAGAAACGGTTCTTGTTTCATCCACCAGTTCTCTCAAGGTGTGAACTACTTTTGCGTTCCTAGAACCACCCCCTTTTTTTAGCTTAAGTCTTATGCCAAGGGGATTACGTTCTAGTTAAGTGGTCAAGCCATAGCTCTTAACCAAACCTGCAAATCAAGAGTTTTAAATGTGGTGTTTTTTAATCTTTTAATTTAGGTGTGGTTTGGTTAAACTCCTTTGGAAACCTGAAGTTAGTAGTTTTTGAAATGTTTAGCCACCTTGTGAGAGCATGTCCTACAAATAATGATTAGAAAGTTTTCCAAAATGAGGTAAAAATAAAAAAACACATAAACAAGATGACATAAACGAACCCACGAATCTGATTTCTAAGATCTCTTAAAAAGCACGAGGAAAGAGCATATGTGTGGGTGGCTTTGGTTAAGTGAAACATTAATTCCCCCACCCACCCCCCGCAAAAAAAAAAATGACCATGTTTCTGATTCCCAAGATCACTTTAAAAAGTGTGAGGGAAGAGCATACGTGTGAGTGATTCATGTTAGTCTCACAAAAACAAAAGATAAATATAAAGGAAAAGTATGCAAAACACATGTGAAAGAGTTATTCGATGTAGAAAAATGACTAAATGGTGATAAAAATTCATGGAGTGAGGATAAAAGGAATCAAAGTATCTAATAAACTTGAAAAATGAAAGGAAATAATTATTCTAGTTTGTAAAACAATGGATTATGCATAAAATGACTAAAAAAACGTTAAAAATTGGATGGAAATGTCCAATAACCCTAGTTTGGCAAACTACATAGTTAGCCTAAGAAAAAGAAATAAATAAACTAAGTTAAGTTCAACTTAAATTACAAATAAGAAAATATAAATATAAATAAATAAAATAAAATAAAAAGAAAACTTAACCCTAAAACTATACAATATAAACTAAAAAAAACCTAATGTCTAATAAGGTGACTTTATGTGTGGTGTGTGCAAGGTTGAAGCAGTGGAGGATCTTGGTGTGTAGAGGAGAAATCCAGGGAGGTCTCAGAAAAGGTGGGAAGGAGCTTGGCTGTGGAGGGTTTGGGCGAGCCAAAGAGAGAAGACGTTGGGGCAGTGAGTGAGATAGAGGATGCGAGGTGTGACGAGCAACTCGAGCTGCAAAGGGCTCAGGAGGGAGAGTTTTGAGGGATTGGGTGAGGTGGGATGGGAGGGTTGGGTTCAGGTCATAGGGAAGGTTGTGCAAGGTAGGGTGAGCACATGATAGGGTGGGTATCTATGGGGGTAGAGTGGGAGATGGCTCGGCGAGCCGAGCTCGTCGAGTAGGGGTCAGGGTAGGGCCGAGGTTGCGAGTTAAGCTAGTGATTTAGGTTTGTTGTTATAGCACAGTGAACATGGAATGGAGATGGGGCAATAGAAGAGGGGTGGGGGTGAGCTGGTAGTGAGGCAAGTGGGAAGGGATCGAGTAGGGTTCGGCAGGAAATATGGAACGAGGTAGTTAAGGTCTGTGGGAGTTGGGTAGGAGGGGAGGGATGAGGAATGGGGGTTGTTATGGGCTCGGTTTGTGGTGAACGAGGTAGAGCAGAGGGATCAGAAAGTGCTAAGGTGGGTTATAAAATAGGAGGAGGTGGCTTAACTGAGCTGGAAAAAGTGGGCATGGAGGGGGGTAGGGGTCTAGGTTAGGGTTAGATTTTTTTTGTTATTGGATTTTATGTTTTTTTTTTTTCAGAAAATCTAATTTAGAAAATTGAAAATCTAACAAAAATATAATAAAAATCTAACTGTATATGTTATTTTTATTTTGTAGGTTGTGCAAAAAGTGTAGAAAAGAAACCAAGAGCATAAATGTACACTAGAAGAAAACAACAATGTAGAAATTGATAAACGAAAAGATAAGCCATTTGTACAAAAATCACAACTCCTTCCTGCACATGTAAAACAATAAAAAATGGTAGCTTCCCAATTCACTTGTGAAAGCTGCTCACAAACAAGAAGATTTTTGTGAAACTAATAAAACACAGGAATAAAAAATGAAACCAAAAATAAAAGGAAATGGGGTGCGAGTCCCACCAGGCGTGCCAAAATGTATGCAGAGAAAATCACCTAAGAATGAAAAATAAACAAAACATGCAAACCTTTCCAGTAACCTTATGTGCAAACCTCAAATAAGGGTCTCATGTGAAACCTTGCAAGATGGATGTCAGAGATGATATGTGGATGGTCTTCAATGCTCTCCAATATTTAAATGTAAATGCTACAGAAATAGTTCAGCAGAGTTTTTGTATGTTAGATTCAAGAGGATTTGTGAGGAAGATAAGCCTGTAATTTATAGAAGTAGAAGGTAGTTGAAATCAGTTATATGTGGATAAATGAGTATGTTAAAAATAGTATTGTGGGTAGTTGCAATAGTGTCAGGGGTAGTAAATGGATTAAATACAAAAATATGCATCTAAAAAGGTGGTTGTACGTGCATTTTAATTGCCCCCACATTTCTAGGATTCTAGAAGTGCAGTTAACTAGGGTAAGGATAGGGAGTCCAAGTGGAGTCTAAGTGGAGTTAGATCAAGTGGCAGATGACTAGGATGTGCACACACTTAATTAATTACTTATTTACTTAATATAAATAACAATTAATTTAGTCAAAGGGGTACAAAGGGTACATAGGATTAATTTAATTAATCCAAAGGGTACAATGTGAATTAATTAATTTAATCAATTAATCGCAAATGGGTGAATAACAGGGCATACTAGGATAACTCTGGGAACAAGTGGAAACAAAAGTGTAATTTTGGGGTGTCTATACAATATATAATTGAAAAAATGTTCACTTACCATTTTAAAGGACTTTCACTTTTAGGTGTTACCTGGTCTTGGGTTGAATTTTCAATTGGTGGTGGATTAGGAACCTCTTTTGCCTTTGTAATAGGCCTCCATTCCATCTTTGGCTTACCATTACTCTGATGGTGATATGGATGCATTTTCCAAAAAAATTCCACTCAATGCCCATTTCTCTAGAAATGAGCACAAAAAATCCTCTTAATCTCCTTCTTTTGGGATGAGGAATGTTTTCTGCCATTTCTCGACTCTGCATGATGAGATTGTTCTTTCTGGTTTGTCATGTTCTTGACGAATGGCATCAACTTCTTCATCATTTTCCTTCTCTTCCAACAGCTAGCCACATAATGGTTGTGTAATCAATAAATATTATAGGGAAAAACATTTCACATTTTATGAAAATCATAACCATACTTCTTAAGCTGAAAAAGTGAATCAGAAGTTTCACTTTGCTTATGATTATGGTAAGAAACTGGAGGTGGAATCTCATTACCTCTTCATTTTTATCTCGTACCACATCCTACCTATGATGACGAAGTAAAAGTTTCCTATTTAGAATCTTCTTGTAGGAATAGTAGGGTATTCACTTTGCTTTCGAAAGCTTGTCTCCTGTTAGTATTCTTGGAGAAATCTCCAATATCCATTTCTGCACTAGAAAACCCAAACCTGCAAAATGAGGACAATCCTCGACCTTTATTGGGTGAGATATGCCTTGGCCATTTTTACTAAGGCCTCTTCCATCAAATCCCATTTTATCTAATAATTTGGATCCAACGCCTCTATTATGATTTTAAAACAAACCAAAGACTTCATTACTTGAATCTGAAACTGAATGGGGGGAAGAAGAAGATTCTTGTGGTGAATAACTTATAGTGCACTCATCTATCATGGTCTCTACATCTGAAGTTGAAGGTATTTCTTTATTATGGCCACCACCTTGTAATCTTACCACGAGTTCATCCTTGGTTTGCAATTCTAATTTTAAGCAAGAATTCTCCTCTTCCAAGGAGTAATACATTGATCATAGGAGATATTTATCTTCCTAGATTGGTGATTATAATCTTCAACCTCATCAAACTTCATCTATTTAGACATCTTTCCCATAATGCACTTGTACCCTGTTCACACGAATTGAACCAATTACACCAACTTGAAGCAATCACTCTGTTAATCAGATTTACTAAAAGAAAATATGGAGCTAAACCAGCTCTGATACTAACATGCTCACCTTCCCCTACTCTAATACCAACTTGATCCGAAAATCCAGGTCAACAATTTTAATATTTTTTTTGCCTTCGACCTTTAGACCCCTATAGGCTTATTTAAATTACTGATAAAATTTTACTCCATTTTAAGTAAAACAATCCAAAATAATGTAAGAATATAAATGACACTACACACAGATTGATTATGGAGTTTGGCAATAGCCTACATCTTTGGGTTCTTATTGAACTATTCCACTAGTCAAAATTTATAAGTACAATGTTATATCTTACAATAAAACCTAATGGAACTTTACTTGCCTATAAAGTGCTCCAACCTTTCAAAAAACACCGATGATCAATCATTCCGTCCTCCACCTTCTTGGTGCCCAATAATCCTACAGAACTTGATCGACCTTCTAGATGTTTGCAAGACGCCCTATGGCTCTCCGGTCAACAATTCCAGGCTTCACAAATAAAAGTGGCACTATAGACCAATTGGTGAGTTTCCAATAACTCCCAAATTTTTTACAATTTACCTATTAAAATAATAGGACTTAGCTTCCCAATATTTACCTATTAAATATTAAATAGGACTTACTTTACAAAAATTTTGCCTTTAAAAATTATAAGGCCTATTTAAATAACTTGGAAGCTTTAAAACTCTCTTCACTGCCTTTAAATTGGCTTGGAAGCTCAATGCCTTCAAATTATGGAATGAATGTGTATGAGGGGCCTTTTATAGCATTTGAGCACCCGAAATATAAGGATAAATCATTTATCCTTTCGTTTTATAATCTCGTATAGGGATAAACAAATTTTAGCCTTAATAAGGCTTTGAGCGGGTTAATAGGGATTAATTCTCTTATTTAAGATTTTAAATAAGCTTAAGCTATATTTGAAAAAATCAACCCCATAACAATATTCACTCTTCCCATGGATGGAGCAGTTTAATGTGGGGTAAATCCCACATTATATGTAATCCTTTTTAATAGGCTTTATCCACCAAAATTTGTTTTCAAGTGGATTTTCTAATATATATATATATATATATTTATAAGATTCTAAAATATTTTTAAGTGGGTAAAACATTAACCCACTTTTCATTCCATGTGCCCAATTCAAATCTGCCAAGTGCCTAGAACCAACAGATCCACGTGTTCATAAACAACAGTGCCACATGTCACTTCACATTAATGCCATGTCATCTCCTTTGTCGGGTTTGACTAGAACTTTGACTGCTCATATCTTTCACACATGGACTTAGATTTTTTCCATTCAAAATGCATCAGAAAGGTATCGAAAATATCTACACAATGGTGTTGACTCCAAATGATTTCAATACCATCAATTTTACTGTTGACCAAATGTTGACCATACTTTGACCCAAACTTTTACCAGTCATATATTTTGCATACCGACTCGGATTTGGTCTGTTAAAAATGCGTTGAAAAGGTATTGGTGAGCTCTATGTAATAGTGCTGATTTTATATGATTTAAAAATCATTCATTTTTCCATTGACCAATGTTGACTAGTTGTTGACCAACTTTGAACTAGTCACCATTTACGCGTACAGACTCTATTTTCAAAGTTCAAATAGTCGACAGAAAGCTCTCAGAGTCATCTTCCGCACTGTGTCGATCCTAGAAGATTTAGGGAACATCTATCCTCCATATTGACCTTTGTATCCGCTGCATTCACCACCCTTTGAAGTACTTTAGTTCCTTAGTTCATACTCGACTACTGAGGGTTTACCAATCAAATGGACCTTACACTCACCATGGGACATTTCATCATGCAAAATTTCTAACTCAGTGACATACACTTTAGGATGAAGTGTCACTTATTCTAGCATTTTGTAGTGGTATACACCTTAGGTTACATCACCACTCCCTCCTTTCATCTTGTAGTTACATACACTTTAGGCTAAATTTTCACCCATCTGCATCCATTCATTCTATATTGATATATGCTTAGGGATAAATCATTACTCATCCATACATCATATAGTTATATACGCTTAGGTCTACATCATAACTCATTTGTTCAACAAGTTGTGATATACGCTTCGGCTATAGGGTTCACACACATCTCTACACATGTCACATCTCATCACCGTTACATATACACACTCATCACAATATATTAGACACAACATACACCACTCGACAATTTCCTAATGATGCTCGCTTGTTTACGGTTCATTATTGATTACTAAGGGGGGAAAAAATAAACCTTATTGCATATACTTCCATACACTAGGAGGAATGTTGCTCCTATCATTCCATCTTGCATTTTTGTTCCATCCATCCACAACATACTGCATTGTCTTGGGGGAATTTACTTTTTCTTGTTAGTGTTTTACATGATGACTTTACTACACATGTTAGGATGGTTTCTTATATATCATTATCCATATCATACACACATGCATGTTCATGAATTTTTTTAGTGTGATTGCAGATACAAGACTTCTACACACAACATGGATGATTGACTTCTACCCTTCCTATACTTGTCATTGGCGGCATCCACATTCATCTTATCCAAGTGATATTGTTTCATTTTGTACTTAGCATCTTACATTTACTTGATCATACATGCTTTGACATATTGGCTATTGTTCTAACATGCTAACGGGTGTTCCATGTGTCCCACTTTTTTTGCAGGATTACATGTTTCCATGACTACTTGCTTTTTTCTATACATGTCTTCCATTATTTTCCATTGTATGCAGGATTTTCATTATGTTTGTGTGCACACTTGTTTGTTGTTTGTGGCCATGATAGCCTTACGTGTCTTGCGACATCATGAGTGATGTCCCATGTTTACAACCTAATTTGTGTAGTCTACATCTTTTCTTACGTGTTTACACTACTTTTTTTGGTAGTTACTACATTATCTACATATTTTACACTTGTATTATTACATGCATGTGTTTTTGGACTAACAATTGTTTTGATTACCCATCTCATTTTGTGTGTTCCTTGGTTTCTACCAAGCACTTCCCCTTTCCCCCTGTAGGTCAGAGTGCAGTAGGTCCTCTTTTGGGGCTGCATTATCCTTTCTATGATGTCACATGTGCCAAAAAAGAGGGGGGAATCATTAAGGGTTTTACATACTAACACAACATATTTACATCAATTCAGTATTGTGTTTAATGAAGAGTTGCAAAAGATATGGAATGAGGCTAAAGAACCTCAAATCTTTGCTTTACTCATCCATGCACCATGAGATAAGATATAAACAAGAGTTAATCCTATACATGCATCATAATTTTGACAAAAACATCAAAACCTAGCATATATACTACTCTCTACTCTTTACATTACTTAATTAAGAAATTTAACCTAATAAGATCAACTTAGCAATCAAAGGGGTGATTAGTTGTTTATGGTTTTCAAGCTTACAAGAATGGAGTCTCACCATTAATGGCTTTAAGGCTAATGGTTCTCTCCATATTACTCTAAACCTTGGTTTAAAGATGCAAATTGAGGTGTTAGCTCAACAATGGAGGAAGTAAGTTTAAGATAAAATGTCTAATTAGCTTAAATCTAATACAAATAAGATCTCAAAGCTTTCTTAGGCTAGGTTTTGTTTTGTGTTTTGTAAATTTGTAAGTTTGGAAGGGAGGGGTGACCCTTCTATTTATAGTATTCCAAATGGAAGAGTTTGAAATTTGGGTGCATGTGGGACTAAAGCTCAAAAATCACTTTTAGATTAGATTAGGATAAACATGCTTTAGGCTTAGATAAGCTTGGTTTAGGCTAGTTAACTAGGGTTAAGGATAGTTAAACTTGATTAGAAAGTGATTAGAGACTCATTGAGAGTTGGGAGGGGTCTGGATAACCAGTTGTGACTGATAGATAGCCTACGAAGAGAATAGAAGTGGCCTAGAGAGAACTAGGGAGGTTCTAAATGGTCAAAAGGAGAAATTTTTAGATAATAAGAGAGATATTAGCCATACAAGTTGATTATAGGAGGAATGTGATTGAGAAGGTGTCGTGAATGGGCATTCAAGAGTGGAATGAAGAAGGGGGAATTAACGGAGTGTCATTAATCAGTTGAATGGGAGGAAATGCTAAGTGTAATCATATTTTAGGTGTCTACATTTTCCCCTCTTTGAGGTGGCATAAGTGATGTCACTTTAAAGAAAGTAGACAAGCATAAACAAGTAGAAATTTTTGAAGGGATAGAAGAAAAATGAGTAGAATGTATGCAATAGAAAGTTGTAAAAGCTATGGAATGAGGATAAAGAACCTCAAAGCTTTGCTTTACTCATCCATACACCATGAGATAAGAGCTAAACAAGAGTTAATCCTATACATGCATCATAATTTTGACAAAAACATCAAAACCTAGCATATATACTACTCTCTACTCTTTACATTACTTAATTAAGAAATTGAACCTGATAAGATCAACTTAATAATCAAAGGGGTGATTAGTTGTTTATGGTTTTCAAGCTTACAAGAATGGAGTCTCACCATTAATGGATTCAAGGCCAGTGGTTCTCTCCATATTACTCAAAACTTGGTTTAAGGATGGAAATGGAGGTGTTAGCTCAAAAATGGAGGAAGTAAGCTTAAGATCAAATGTCTAATTAGTTTAAAGCTAATACAAATGAGATCTCAAAGCTCTCTTAGGCTTGGTTTTGTTTTGTGTTATGTAAAGTTGTGAGTTTGAAAGGGAGGGGTGACCATTCTATTTGTAGTTTTCCAAATGGAAGAGTTTGAACTTTGGGTGCATGTGGGACTAAAGATGAAAAAGCACTTTTAGATTAGATTAGGATAAACATGCTTTAGGCTTAGATAAGCTTGGTTTGGGCTAGTTAACTAGGATTTAGGATAGTTAAACTTGATTAGAAAGTGATTAGAGACGCATTGAGATTTGGGAGGGGTCTAGATAACCAATTGTGACTCATAGATAGCCTACGAAGCCAATAGAAGTGGTCTAGAGAGAACTAGGGAGGTTATGAATGGTTAAAATGAGGAATGTTTAGCTGATAAGAGAGATATTAGCCAAACAAGTTGATTATAGGAGGAATACGACTAAGAAGTTGTCGTAAATGGGCATCCGAGAGTGGAGTGAAGAAGGGGGAATTAACGAAGTGTCATTAATCAGTTGAATGGGAGGAAATGCTAAGTGTAAGTATATTTTAGGTGTCTACATTTGCCCCTCTTTGAGGTGGTGTAAGTGATGTCACTTCAAAGAAAGTAGACAAGCATAAACAAGTAGAAATTTTTGAAGGGATAGAAGAAAAATGAGTAGAATGGAGGATGCCCCCTTAATTGTCGATGGGGTGATAGAAGAACTCGATCGACGATTAAAAAGATGATAGAAAGAGAACAGAAGAAAGAATAGTGTGAAGAAGAAAGGGGATATAGAAGAAAAAGGAGTATAAGGAAGAGGTAATGAGCTAACATCCATCGAGTGCCTTTTAAACAACTTTATTTTTCAACATATTTCTAATGATCTTATTCATCGGTCATTTTTAAAAAGAATGAAAAAAAGTGTAGTATGACATGAAAATCCATATACAAACGAATGTCCATTGCTAAAAACACCAACTCCATGCAACATACAAAATGCAATGCAATACAAGAAAGTAAAAGATGCCTAACTCCATACAACATACATAATGTAATGCAATACGAGAAAGTAAACAAGGTAAACTAATAGAGAAACAAGATGTAATGTTTTTGTTATTGAGCTTCAGGTCCAACCTGTGTAAATTAACGACAATGGTTATAATGGTGCCCCAAGAAAGGATACATGCAAGGGGAATAACAGAGGACACTTAGGTCCCATGAAAAAGCAATGTGTGCTATGAAACAATACCAGGCAACTCATTGTGCCCCAGAGTACAGATGAAGTAAGCAACCTAGATTTTATTGATGGAGGTAGATCAAGATGATCCACATGTCATGCACATGAATAGGTGAGAACCAAAGAGTGACGTTTTGTAGGATGATTTATATTGTTTTTGATGTTTTCTTAAACATATTTGAATGTTTTTTATTTTGAAAATTTTCTGAAGCTATGTATAGGAATAAAAGGAAGTGTTGATTCCCCTAGTGATAGATGGGATGTACAAGGGCATAAGGTCACGTGCGTGCGAGAAAGGTGAAGATGCAAAAATGCCCCAATGTTAGGTGGGATTATTCAAAGGAAAAATCTTCACAGCTAGAAGTGAGACCCAAGGCCATTATGGATAGGTTCAACATGATGATGAAAGTAAACCAATAAAGTGTTGGGAAGAAGCAAGGATGCCCCCAACATAAGTTGGCCTAAAAGCACATGATAGAAAGGAAGGAGAAGATTGTTTTTGTGAAAGGGGACAAAGTTATCCAGAAACATGGAAAAACAAATATTATATACATAGATGTTATAAATGAAGTAGAAGAATAATTTGAATGATATGAATGTAGCTTATAAGCCCCACGATGAATAATTTACTAGCCGAAGGCACAAATCGTGAGACAAGACATGGACTAAGGCAAGAGTCTGAACAAGGTCTAAAAAAAGACACTTGGTAACATACTAATCTTGTTTACTCATAGAGATCCAATGTTTGTACGTGGAATTTATTACCTCTTGAAGGGAAGATTTAATAGATAACAAAGTGAGGAAACCCTAGCCAATGTGTAGGAATGATTTATTTTGATAGGTGATAGTTGATTTGTGGATGAATGGTGGAAGGATAATCGTACATTTCTCCGCTGCTAGCTAGGTGTCCATAGCCCTAACGGAGATGTATTTGATTCTAATCAAAAAATTCCTCTACTACCATTCAGGAATCCATAGCCCCAATAGAGATTATTAGAAATACCCCAAGAGAGAGTTATATATCAATTTTCTTTTGCTTTTAGCTTTGAGATTTTGATTTTTGATTGATTTTGATTCTTTTTCTTTCTGAAAACTTATTTCAGCTCTCTTGTTTGACAAGGGGTTAAGAACCACAGATGGCTTGATGGAAGGAGGTGTAAGTGATTGTGATGATGACATTAGATAGTGTAAACAAATATGTCAAAAATTTCTTTATAAAAAGTTTATTAGATGTTGAATGTGACAGGATCTCTAAGAGGTCAGTCATTCTTTAATTTACCAAGGTGATAAAATACCAGGGTCAAACGGATGCCATAAAGATAAATTTCACAAAATGTGTGTGAATAAGCTAACCAAAATATCATCAAAGGGATGAAAATGGTAGGAAGACTTGCAGAAGAATAGCAAGGGAAGAAAGAAACATCCATGGTGTACGCAATACCTAATCGCAATGTTTGATCTTTATACCTTTGATTGTTTGAAATGTTTTCTCATGTGTTTTTTATTTTGAATTATTTTTTAATTTTTAGATTTTTGATAGTTTTAAGAGGCTTGGACCAACAAAGTCACTCTGTGTGGTAAGATCCAACAACAATGTTTGTGACTTCCTTGATAAGGGAGACTAGGTGCATTTGTTTATCAAGAGTTATATTATCTTCGATCTCAATGATCATGGTGAGCTTGTACCCAACAAATGAATGAAATTTATCTTGAAACATGGATTTTGTATGTGTGAGCTTGAGTTCCCTATCTAGAGGTTTATGCACTTTGCGCCATACTTGATAGTTGCATTGATGTGCATTCTTGAATCGCGCTATGTTTTTAACCTTAAGATCATGTGAGTTTCTAGGAGCTTTGAAGCTCTTGGAATTTTTGAACTGAGCTTGATAATGAACCTGTTTTGGTTTCTTATAAGCTGACGTGTGAATTTTATTACCCCAAGAAGGAAAAAAAAGAGAACTTTGTCATTTAGAATTGATGTGAGAAATGACTGAGGACTTTCCACAACCATTGATAGAAGAAATATGTGATGGATGAAAAGGATGCGGTCCAAGAATTGAAGAGGATGGGCTACGAGGAGGTGAGCCACTGATAGAAGATGATGAAGGGATGCTAGAATATGGCCCTAAGATGGAAGAAAATGATGAAGGGCTGCTAATATGTGGCCCAAGTATAGATGAGGAGGGACTACCGAGAGGTATCCCATAGATAGAAGAGGATGAAATGATACTAGGACACGGCCCAAGAATAGAAGGTAATGGGATACCAAGAGGTGACCCACAAGTGGAAAATAGAGGACTACTAGGATATGGCCTCATGATAGAATAAGACAATGGGCTACTCTGTGGTGACCCAAGGAGAGAGTTGGATTAAGGAATGGTGATAGATAATGAATGATTGGGAAATGAGAAGATAGGCCATGGCTCAATGCCAGATCCCAACATCTCATCATGCTCAAAAGAAGGTGAAGATGGAATAGAAGAATAACCAAGTTCCATGACCTTAGGATTTTCCTTTATGTTTTGTTGAAAAGGATCAATTTATTTTCCCCAATACGTGAGTGTATCGAGTTCTAGAAAGAATCATTGTTTGTAATCCTCTAGAGGGATATCATCGTGTATTTTGATTGTTTCTTCATTCTGAGAGAAATCAATTAGTAGAGGTTGTTTTTCTTTAGTCATAGAAGGTTGAATAGAAGAAGGGGGTCTGATAAGGAGGGAAGATTGATTGACAGAAGAAGATGACTCAAGAGAGGAAGTAGGATTGGAGGCAAGTTTCTCATGAATGGATGATTTGGATTTGGACCTATGTTGTTTTTCTAGAAGACAACGTAATGTAGGTTAGAAAGTAGCATCACATAGCCATCTATTAAGTTACGATGTAGGAGTCAAATTAGATGATTGACTAGAGGGAATACGAGTCATGGAACTCTTCGACAGAGGAAGAGGTCATTGAGACGACTGATGGAAGGAGGTCCTGCAAAGAAAGGGAGTACCATGACTCAAGAACCAAATTAGATCTTCAATTGATGGAATGTGGAGTCACATGAGTCTTCAAAGGAGGAAGACATCATTGAGGTGATTTGGAATAAATGTCCTGTAAAGGAAGGGAGGACCATGATTCAAGATTTGATTTAGGGGTATCCAAATAATAGTTTGGATCTAAGTCTTCAGAAGAATAGTGGGAGTCCAGATGGTAGTTTGGATCTGAATCAAAAGAAGAAGAGTGGGGGGAACCTGAATAATAATTTGAATCAAAAGCATCCAAACCATACCATCGACTATGAGATGAATGTGGGTAACAGGGTACCCAATTAGGCTCTCTAGTACAAAGAACCAAATGAGGTTTAGTTGTAATGGGAATATTTTGATTTGAATTGCTAAACCTAGGTTCCGTATTATAGTAAGTTTGAGAAACCATGCGATAGTTAGTCATTGTTGGTTTTGCTTTAAGCACAAATGTCTAGACCTAGATAGTGTGATGGAAATCCTTCAAAGTGAAGGAAGTGACATGTCGATTCAAGGATGCATAATGGAAACCAACTACACATTTTTTAAGTACGGAGATGTGTGCGTAATTTTCTAAAGAAGATCTAAGGAAAATAAACATTGTGATGATGTAATCTCAATGAGATACAAAAGGATTGTCCTAGAAAATAAGTTTTCTGAATGAATAATCACAAGGAACAATCATGCAAGTGTGAAACACAAAGTCAATCAATAAGGAAATACACCCTATACAAATGTGTGTGCAAAGTGAGCTCGATGCAAAGATGATCAACACAATGTCAATATTTACGTCAAGCTCGAAATGAACAAGGTGTAAATTTTAACAAAGAGTATATGTGAATCCCAATCAAAGGATACAATGACATGTTCAACAACCAACAAGGCCAAAATGTTAAAGGGTGAGGTTTACAAATGTAATCCACATAACCACACCAATTAGACACATCTATCCAACTTCACGGAGAAGTGAGATATTAGTGCCAAAGTGGTATCGAAATGGCACAAACAAAGTAAGCAACACTCTTAAATATTTTGGACAATTTTTGAAGAAAAACCAAGTCAAGGTATACTGAGGATGTGTTAAAATTTACGCAATATAACGCCACAATGTGGATACTTAGATCATGTTTATGAAAAACATGACATAAGTATCTTAATTATGTGGAGATAATGTGAAAAAGGTAACACGTCAAAGGGATATCAAATGATGAATCGATCCTAACTATGATGATGATCTTGAAATAAATATCAAATGGTCATCAAAGATATGAGGATGCATCCATGCACTTTAGACATTTAACAACTCAGCCAAAAACATGGATGAGTGTAAATAGACAAAAAAGTGGTGAACACTATCTATGATAACACTCCTAAAAGATGCCTTATATTGCCTCAAATGGGCAACAAGAACACAAAGGTATAGATAAAAAGATGAAAAGTAAACTAAGCACCACTTGGGCAGAGCTTCACCTCATCCGAAGGTGAGAAAGAAGCTAAGCTAAGTGAAACCTCATCTGATTTCCGTGATGAAAGGAGCTTAGATCCAACTTAAGTGGATTCCTTTCCTTGTTTGAAAAACAAGGTTTTGAATCCAAACAAGTTATCACTTCATGATGGCCAAGACACAAAAAAGGACTAGTAAAGTGGGCCTCAAGACAAAATGGCCTCCTTAATAATATCTCTCAACTAGGTGTTACAAAGCCATCTAAGAGCGGGCATGATTTACCCAAAAAGTCGTAATGACTAATTTGGGAGTATCTCGACTTTTCCCCCTTCAAGTATAGTGGGAAATAAATGCGTCCATCATGTATTCTTACTAGGGTTGCGATACTGACAACTTTGTAATGCTAACTCACAATGAAAACTAGTCAAGTGGGTAAGTGAGGTGCTTCCTGTTTCATCCACGACGTTACACAGCGGTGGACTACTTTAGGTTTCCTGGTACCACCCCCATTGCTATAGCTTAAGGTGTTATGCTAAAGGGGTTACATTTCAGTTAAGTGGAGAGGGACGTACCCTTTTCTGAAACTTATAATAAAATGTTTGAATATGGTGGGTTTTTTTTTATCTTTTTAACTTAAATGTGGTTTTAAGTGGCACACCATTTGGCAACCTACAAGAACACGTGTATTAGAAGTTTTGTGTTTTTTTTTTACACCTTTCTTTGAAAAATGTTGGGTCTTGTAGACAACAAGTTTAAGTACTTTTACAGTTTGCAGATTGATGTTTTATAAAAGAGAACTTACACCTTTCTTTTGATTTCTAAGATTGCTAAAAGGTGTGAAGAAAGAGCATACACAATGTGAAAAAATCCTCCTAAAACAATATATGGAAAATAACTAAAGTGTTTTTGTAGAAGGAAACTCGTTTTAGCCAACTTTGAACTTTAATATATTTTAAAGCTTAAATTGAAGTGTTTTGGAAGCAAAATAGAAGTTTTTTGAAACATTTTTGACTCCCAAGATCACCTAAAAGGTGCGAGGGAAGAGTATACACATTTCAAAGGACCCATACAAATGAAAAAAGTGAACACTAAACTAAGTTAGCACAAAAATATGATGGAAAAGCAACCTGCAAATCACTATTAGTGTCACAAAACCTTTCAAAGTGTTAGAATGGTCAAGAAAAAAAGTTTTTAGACTTTAAGACACGTTAAAAAAATACTATCTACCTAATAATGTAAACCATAAATTTTTAGTAATTCAAAATCCTAATTTTATGATTTCATTGTGTAGTTTTCTTCAATACCTTTCTAACTCAACAAAACTAGATTCGTTTCAATCTCAGGAGAAAAATTTATTGCCTCCAGACGATTGGTGGTGAATGTAATTCAACACATACGCGCCCCAGTACTGAAAAGTACATGCTTGGTTCAATGGGTATGAACCTAGTGCGAAGGATACACACCCCAATGTAAAAAAACATAGCCAAGTTACGGATGCACACCTTGAATGATGCATACGTGCTTGTTTCAATGGATACGTGTCTAGTTCGATGGAGACGTGCCTGTTTTGACAGAAACGTGCCTGTTCCGATAGAGAGGTGCCCGGTGCAAAAAAAACACAGTAACAGTAATGAATACACACCTAGAATGACACATACACACCCCTTTCAAAAGAAATGTGCATGTTTCGATGGAAATGTGCCTGTTTCAATGGAGACGCGCCTGGTGCAAAAAAAACACAGTAATAATGACAGATACGCACCCAGAATGATGCATACGTGTTGATTAAGGACATGTACACAACCCCCCTATAAAACCTACAAAATACATAGAAATGGAAATTTTTCAAAAGCAAATAGGTTAGTTTTTAGTGAAAGCAGTCTATTTCTAGTTCAAACCCACAAAATATAAGTAAATAAGTGTGATTTAGCTAGTATTAGAAATAGAAAGTAGAAAATAACAAGCTATTTTATCTAAAAAAACTTGCAAATGAACTTTAAAGAACTCAAAAGACCTCCATTAATGGAGGATGAACATAAGTGTCCCACTTGGTGTGCCAAATGTGTTTAATGAAGAGTTTCAAAAGCTATGGAATGAGGCTAAAGAACCTCAAAGCTTTTCTTTACTCATCCATGCACCATGAGATAAGAGCTAAACAAGAGTTAATCCTATACATGCATCATAATTTTGACAAAAACATCAAAACCTAGCATATATACTACTCTCTACTCTTTAGATTACTTAATTAAGAAATTGAACCTAATAAGATCAACTTAGCAATCAAAGGGGTGATTAGTTGTTTCTGGTTTTCAAGCTTATAAGAATGGAGTCTCACTGTTAATGGCTTCAAGGCCAATGGTTGTCTCCATATTAGTGAAAACTTGGTTTAAGGATGCAAATGGAGGTGTTAGCACAACAATGGAGGAAGTAAGCTTAAGATCAAATGTCTAATTAGCTTAAAGCTAATACAAATGATATCTCAAAGCTTTCTTAGGCTTGGTTTTGTTTTGTGTTATGTAAAGTTGTAAGTTTGAAATGGAGGGGTGACCCTTCTATTTATAGTTTTCCAAATGGAATATTTTGAACTTTGGGTGCATGTGGGACTAAAGCTCAAAAATCACTTTTAGATTAGACTAGGATAAACATGCTTTAGGCTTAGATAAGCTTGGTTTAGGCTAGTTAACTAGGGTTTAGGATAGTTAAACTTGATTAGCAAGTGATCAAAGACTCATTAAGAGTTGGGAGGGGTCTAGATAATCAATTGTGACTGATAGATAGCCTATGAAGCCAATGGAAGTGGTTTAGAGAGAACTAGGGAGGTTATAAATGGTCAAAAGGAGGAATGTTTAGCTAATAAGAGAGATATTAGCCAAACAAGTTGATTACATGAGGAATACGACTGAGAAGGTGTCGTGAATGGGCATTCGAGAATGGAGTGAAGAAAGGGGAATTAATGAAGTGTCGTTAATCAGTTGAATGGGAGGAAATGCTAAGTGTAAGCATATTTCAGGTGTCTACAAGTACAATTCACTTTCCACCCTTGGAATTTTGGGTTTACATACGACAAGTGAGTTCAGACCAGTCTACGAACTATATACATAATGAATTTTATAGGACATGGTGTCCTTTGATATTTCTGGGAAGTAGTTACAGGATTTAGGTTATAGTGGGTGTACCTCTCTACACTACTTCGGCCAGTTGGTGTTAGATCTCCCAAAAAATAGGAACTATATAGAGATATCTTCACACATTTCAACATAAATGGTTAGAGTTGGAGGACACATATCATTTCCTCCCTACACTTCTTCAGCAAGGGTGGCATGATATCACCCAAAAAACTCACAATAGTACAAAATATCCTTCTACACCCTTTCTCTCAACATGGATTAGGTGCACATGTTTCCTTTATACTTTCCTTTTCATGTATTTTACACATTTCTATACACGTGTATTTTACATGACATTTTTACATACATACATATTTGACTACTTGATTGTTTTCTCCTTGCAGGTCTATTCGTATGAGAAACAAGCAGTCAAATTGGGGGAAACAACAACAACAAAAAACAATGACGATGAAAACACGATGAAAACACACCATGATGACACTTTTCTTTACTAACCATGTAAGTACACTACACATTGCAGCAGCTACACACGCATTTCACCATAGGTCCACTCTCATCACTTTTTATGCACATTTTTCATTGTTAGAATCCACACTCCTCTACTTTTTTAGTTTTTTCATTCCGTGCTTGATTCTATTCCATTTACATGTCTCTACTACACTCTACATGGATATCAGGTACGCATCTCTATCTACTTTATGTTACTGAGTGTTTTTCTCACCAACACAAAGTGGGGAAAAAAAAAGTCAAAAATCATACATTTTAGGCATTATTTAGCCCGTTCTCGTATTACTATTTAGAAGGTTCTCAAGTGAATAAAGTACTAATCAATCGCACCTTTTGGCCATCTTATTTTTACCTTTTATTTCATCATTTTCACATATTTTCCTATACATGCCCATCTATTTCATTACTATCTCTTCATTTTAGCCTAAACTGGGGTGCTCAGGCCTATACTAGGGCACCCCGAGGCACCCTGGTCCAACTTGGGGTGCCCCAATATTTCTTTTTCTTTCTCACCTCTTTTTGGGCTCTTTCTATCCATTTTTCATCCTTACCTTTTTCCTGGTCGGCCATGTCGGGGTTAATTATGAAATTAGATCAAGATAACCCTATAAATATAAACTTATGAGACCATAATGAGGGTCCTAGTGTTGTATAATACTACCACTCCATCTAGAGTTGTATCCATTGCATCACTTACATCCACATAGTGTCATGCATCAAGGCTAGGAGATTTACATCAACACACACAACATAGGGGGAGGGATTCTATTTTATTCTATGCCCACATGCTATTACACTTTCTATAGTTAATATTTATCGCTACTTCACAAAGTGCAACTAGCACAAGAAAACCTAGGGCACGACATGCACACACACACACACACACACACCAAAACTACATTTGGGTTTGAAAATTAGTGCAACGTTTATATTAGTAAGCCCACTGTTGTGGCAGCTGAGGTCAATCTAATCCATTCATTTTTCATCTTTAATTTTTAGGGTTTTGATACTTCTTTGTCTTTTACAAGTCATTCCTTCATATTTCATTATTTCATACATCCGGCGTGGTTGGACAGATCCAGTGTAACAGAAAGAAAATATTTCAATGCATTTTGGAACACTCTCACAATCCAATTATGAGATTTTACAGAGACTAGGGTGCTTCGAGGTGCCCCAATACCTTCTTGGGCATTTCAGTCTCTTTACATCTTCCAGGTTTTTCCTTTTTGAGACCTCAGAGTAATCATTCCTACTTTGGAATCTACAGTCAGACCTATGGAAATTTGCGACAGTCTCCAACAATTAGCTAAGTGTTTTCCTTCTACATCTTTACATTTTTAGGCTTGTATTTCATTTGATATAATTATTTAAAATCATTCTATACTATCTTAGTAGAGTCTACATCATTTTATTCCTCCTATATTAGATTAATTATTATTATACTTACATATAGTTTATTTTAATTTTAGTTAATCAAGAAGAAGATCCACACCTATAAGATGTTTAGTAAAAATGTCTCGACAACCTATCATGAGACTCATAATTTTAAGGAAAAATAGAATGACAACATTGAACAATTCATAAGAGTATATCACGTGCCCTCTTAACCAGACCCTACACAACAAGCACCCAAACAAGAAACTCAGTCCTCACCTCATGATGTTATTTCCACTTTAGTAGGGAGGATTAGAGAACTAGAGAGTGCCTAACCTTCACAACTGATATATCCAGTAGGAAAAAACATGGGGAATCCAATTCACAAAAAAGGGTACACCCCTATTAATGCATAACCAATACAACATCATGTGCAACAAGGTCATCCTGCCCAATCAAATATGGGTGATCTTCTCACAGGAACTGATAGCCTAGGAATGAGGCCACACCCTTCTCATGTTTATCCTATATAAAGGCTGGATGGAAGTGCATTCTCAAATTGTGCCCCATCAGGCAAAGTGGCATTACCTGGTTTCATGCCCACTAACCCATTTCCTATCATTATTCCACCTTACCTACATGTGTACTCAAGGTCCCCTTAGATGGACCCATATACCTTCCCTACTCCTTATATGTCATATTAAAGAGTTCCATATGTTCAAGATAATGCCTACCCTACGGCCTATCCAACTTCTCTTCTTCCACCTCCTCACCAAGGGGCTTCAATGGTGAAATATTATGCAATGGGTACTTACGTTGAGTATTTGAAATAAACCCTTGACTTTACCATACGGGGTGTCATGCTTCTATGATGATTACCTAATCTTCCTAAATTTAAGGGAGAAGGAGACCTGAATGCACATATCAAGGCATATGCTACTGCCATTAGAGAATTACTTCCTTAGGACGCTATGGTGCCTAAGATATTTCTAAAAACCCTTGAGGGGATCACTTTAGATTGGTACTATAAAATTCCAAAAGCTTATATACATTAATTTAAACAACTTGCTTCAGAATTCATCAGATATTTTGACATGAACAAGTTACTTCAAATAGGAATAAGGTAGTTTCTACATATTAGGTAGGAGAAAAACAAATATGCCACTCATTTTATGTAAAGATGGCATCAAGTTATTTACTCCTCTACAAGTGCACTCAACATGGACTAGATGGAACTTTGCAATATTTTCCATCACTCACTCAATTGAGAAACCAAGGAAGAAGTCTAGAATTTTCCTTTCTGTAGTTACGAGGAAGTGTTGGAAGGTACGATTTGAATTGACCAAGCCATTATTGATAGTGGGTGTAAGACCTATGGTCTCAATAGGAAATTTGTATCCCCTAATCAAAATAATGTAATTAATCAAAACAACAGATCTAACAACCAAGGTTCTAAAGTCTTGAATTGTAATCGTAATGCTACCATGGATGGTGTTACTGATTAAGTGAAGAATGTTGGTTTTGCAAACAATGGAAATTATACCAACAAAAATAACATGGGAAATCAAAGAGGCCCTAATTTTATTTCCTCTATTAACATGGTTGACGTAAATCATCCCCCTCCTCGAAAGGCTCAAACCCAAGGCCCAAACCAATACTAGAATTCAAGCCAAGAGGTAATGAATCATAGTTATAATAACCAATTTCTATGCTTTTATGAATTTCCTTTATCTTTTTTTTCATAGCTTTTCCCTTAGTTTTTTAATTTAAGTTACAGAACTTCCGTGGTGGTTATGCAACTTCCCATCTGTGCAAACAGTTGGTTGCATGTGGTTTTTCTAGAACCTTCTTTGGCATATTTTGAATGAATTTCATTTCTTTAAACATGATTTAAGTGCATGTTTCGTGGTAAAATTGGCTATTTGTAGGCTTGATGGATACGTACCAACTTCCTTTTCCTCTTCTATTACTAACAGAGAGTTAATTGTCCCTCATTTAAGTAAGGTGGCATTCCATGGCTGCCAAATAGATTAGACCGTTTCCCAGCCTATGTTCTATAAAATCCAAGCTTCTTCCCAAATCATTAAACGAATATTTTTGGTTGTGAATTACATCGTTATGTTGTTGTGATCTTGCTAGGAAATACACAATCAAGCCAATTTTTTTGCATTGTTATTCTCCTACCCACATTGCTAATAGTCTGAATGTGAGCCACTACTGCTCTAACAATTCTTCATCGTTTCTTCTACATTACCCAACACAGTTCCCTGGATTCACCTGGGCACTGAAGTTGGAAAATAAAATGGGGAGACATCAGAGTAAACCATCACTGGCTTTGTCACTATTCTATAAATTATAGGTTGGGGATGTACTTATATTTCCTTAAGCTTTCTTGATATATGTATTTAGTTTGTATGTAAACTATTTACTATATTAGTTAAATCGTTTCAATTCAAATCATTACAATAGTTAAGTAATGAATATAGCTTTCATTGTGTCTTCACAAAGCTTTTGGTGATAGATTGCTTCCCTACTTATCCATGTGGGTTTGTAAGGGAAGTTTGTCTAGAGGAAATATTCTACATTTTTTTAAAGTAATTATAATTCCATTTCAATCTGCAATCTTCATTAGATATTTTTTTATTTCTACTGGAGAATTTTTAGAGGAAGAAGTGCTTATGAGAAGATTTTACTTCTTCCTATGTCTCTGAGGTAAAATAGAAGATTTAAATCCACAAATACAAATTGGAAAAAGTTTTAATTTATTAGAGTAGTTTAGATCCATGTGCACAAATAAATAGTCACATCCGATTATTTATTTGTTTAAATTTTTTAGTAGTGTTATAGAAGCAATTGTATTTTTTTCATATTTCTTCTCTTCATTTTCTCTATTATTTTTCTAGAAATCATAAAATCCAAAAATATTAGATTAGATTAGTTTGTTTGTTATATTTTGTTATTCCCTTTATTTAATTATTTTCCTTTCAAATAAGTAGATCAAATCATTCATTTCATTTTGGTCAATTAACTGGGAATGAATCTAGTTAGTGTTATTGAAATTGTGAACACATTGGCAAAAATGGACTCTAGGGGATATATTAAACCTTAGGACCAAAAAGGACCTTCATAAGAACACTTCAAGACATTTATAGTTGTTACCGTTGTTTTAGGAGTGTTTAAGGTGGAGTTCAATGGAGCTAGTTTCAAGGCCATGTAAAGGGAGATCAATCTCATCTGTTTTATATGATTAAAATTGCCTTCTGGTGGTCCTTTTCTATAATTATTAAGTAGTTCCATGAAAGAGTTCTCTGAAGTACCTACACTAAGACCCATAGGAATTACTGCATTTGGAGCTCCAATTTCAGGTATTATATCAAGGTCATTCATGGTTTATAGAGCCATTCAAGTCAAGGTAAGAGATCATTTGGTCAGAAATGTTTAAGCTAGTGATTTGGTAGATTGTTAAAAAAATAAATAAGACCAAGTTATTGAGATAACTTGAGAATGAGCTCACCTAAAGGACTACCTAAGCTCAGCTCATAAGAATAATTTGGGAATCGTTATAAGGCATAGGCTTGTGGTGGTTCCACGAGATGGTGGAAAAGGAATAGATTATTTTTGATCTTATCATTACAATGATTCTTAGAGCTTAGGTGTAAGTCATCATTTCAGTTCAGTCTCACGAGAGAAAATTTGATGAAAAAATAATGGTGGTGATTTGTTCACATGCAAAATGAAACATCAAATCATAAAGGCTAATACACACGTGAACTCATTTCTTGCAAATGACAAGGGTCAGACCAATTGATAGGGTATAATTTTCCTTCCTTAGGGATAAATATGAAGGTGATATCGGTAAGGGATAACTCTCTCAATTGAGTTAAGATCGTGCCTAGTCATTTGTGAATTGGTGAGCTCATTTGATAGAAAATGAGCTAACTCAATCAACTGAGTTAAGACCAAGTTAGGGATAGTTTAGTGAAATACCTCAGAGCTCATGGGAATATGAGTAATTCAGGCCCTACAGGATGAAATGTCAAGCAATGATGATGGGATGTCGAGCTAATGTAAAGATTCCACAATGAGGGTATTTCAAAGACTATGACCAAGTGGAGATGTGAAGGTGGCAAGCCAACTTAAAAGTTATGCGAGATAGTGGAAAAGTGGAGATCGAAGAATAAACAACCATGTTAAGCTTGAAAAGACATCAGCTAGCTTCCCAAGCTAGAATAGCCGTGATGGGGAAATTGGCAAGGAAAACTCTGGGTTGGCAAAATCGTGCACTAACGCATTCAACAGTCAGTACATGGCTAAGCTCGTCCCAAGTTATCCAGTGAGTTGTTAGTGATGTGAAGGTCACGTCTTGGTGGTATGTCAAGAAGAACCAATTGGTGAAAAAATTACTTAGAGGAAATAATTAATGTGTATACTTGGGTAAGCCACCGAGTTGATAGTGCAACAAGTGGTTCTACACAGTGACGAAACAAGAGGTATGTAAGAAAATGAGTTCAAGCTCGAATTAAATGTGAATTCGACTGGATATGGAACACAGTCACAAACTATGCATGTGCAAGGGAGATTTTTGATAACTCAGAGAGAAGATCGTGTGAAAAATGTTAACATCAACTTTGTTGTCATACTATGAAGATGAATCTTGTAGAGCAGTGGGAGCTCTTGAAAATGACCAATGGGGTCAGCTCAGAATTAATCTCATGTGAACTGTGACCCATCACGAGGGGAGAATGATGGTAAAGTTAACTGTATTAAATCATCAAGTTCATGATGTTGAGAAACATGAGAGCTTGGGTCTGGTGTTCCAAGTACTCCATACGAAATGTCTCAATAAACCATGCATCGAAGAATGGACGCATAGTTGAGTGTGGTATTTTTTTTGAAATATTTGAGCTATGGCTCGATTCAGGGGAGCCGAGTCAATGTCTGTACATGGCACAGAACAATGTAAATCAATGTTCATGGGAAGGAGAGGTGGTGAGCTAGGCTGAGAGGATGAGTTAGTAAAATGAGCTCAGAAAGGAAGACCATGGAAAAGATCCCGTAGAGTGGGCTGAGTTAACATAGCTTGGATGGGATGAAATTGTCAGGATACTTACATGGAAGGTTTGTCAGGACTACAAAAAGATGTATTCAGTTATTTGAGATAGGAAAATTCAAACTGTGTTAATGGAGCCACTCGGTACTACTAATATGTCACTCGCATAGTGGATAGTTTAGATATGGAGCTTGGTCGAGTAGCTCAGTTTCAAACTCAATATATAGTTACAAGTAAGGTCCAGGTCGAGCTATTTTAGAAGATAAAGCATAGTTAATGCATTAAATTAGAATACTAAGTCATGGCCATACATAATGAAGCTAGATTCAAGATGAAAACAAAGTAGATAATGTGAGCTTATAGGTGGGTAGGTCGAGTTTTCCATAGCTTTGGGTTTTGCGCTTTGACGAGCACAAAGATCCATACAAATCCACAAGTGGCTCGATGAAGAATGAACACAGATGATATACAAAGTACTTAGAGGCTTCATGTTGAAAGGGAGCTGACATATGCTGGGATAGAGTATCAACTCATGAAAAATGAAGGAATCAATGTTGAAGCTCTCCTAAAAGAGATGGATGTTGAGCTCGTGGGAAGATGGCCTCACTATTGAAAGATTAACGATGAATCAAATGGTGAGTGACCAAGTTGGCCTGAGTTAGTCAACCTATGGTGATCTCATCTCAGGCTCATGTGGAAAGTTGGCTTTATTGAGTTGATCACAAAAAATGGAGCATCGAGTCACCTGGAGGACTCGGGTCAATACGGAGCTCACTGGAGGTCAGCAAGAAAAGGGAGGAATCTCATTTAGTGATTCATTGAGGTGAGTTGAATGGGTATCACTTCATGTATAAGAACGAGTCATTTGGAGGTAAATATAGATCGATCCTTTAAATGCGAGGAGCTCGGTGGATGGTTGTAATAAATGAGTGTATTAGGGAACTTGATCATTCCAATTCGGTGTGAAGATGTATAGAATGGTTCGGCAATGGAGGAGCTCGGGTGGTGTTTGAAGAATTAACTCGGTAGCTGAGAAAAAAATAGGATGCAGTAGGAAGAATAAGGGGTCTATTTTTGTATGAATCTCGTAAGTTGAATGCATTCACGATTCATGCAAAGTGGAAAATTGAACGCAAATTAGTGAAGTGAATGAGAAGTTCACGTTGAATGGGAATCATGACCGAGTTGGAACCATGTCAACCATTCGATGTAAGGAGTTTGAGCTCATGTGAATGTTTGTGTTGGGCTCGTGACTAAGGTAGCTCAGTTGGATTTAAGGCAACTGAGCTACCTTAGTCACTATCAATTAAGGAAATCGATCGATGGCTCCACTAGAGAGTATGGTGGATATAGCTTGCGACATGGGCGGGTCTGATCAATGCATGGAACTTGGTAAAATTCATGTAAAACTCACTGAGTTAGAGGGAAGGGAGCTCAGCTCGGTCACGGAAATGGAGATTAAGCTCGATGGAGGAGCTCATCACCTGGCTTGGTGAGTTGGCTCGGCAAGCCAACCATCGAGTTGGGCCATTTTTTGACCATTTCTCAAGTGACCCCCCTCCTCGAGTCAAACTGGTCAATGGGGGGTCCCACCATTAATTTTAACTAATTTAATATTTTTTACATAAATATTTATTATTAATAGTTATATATTCTTTTAATTAATTAAGGAGAACTAGGTCAAATTGGGCATTAATGATACATGATGGAACCTTCTCAAGTGGTTCAACCAACTGTAATAAATACATCATGTGCCTTCAATTTAGGAAGGGAATTTATGACTCCTCTCCTCTCTCTCAACTTATTCTATAAATTTAAGTTGGAAGCTCATTCCAAGGGGTTCCAACAGGTCAGATAGGTTGAATAGTTAGATATCCAAGACAAGTGAAAAAATTTCAAGAGTCCTCTCTCTTCTGCAAGTTGTCCTTGCATATTGAGGGAACTTTCAAGCTTCCTTTTCAAGACTATAATGACAACCATTTCCTCTTTTAGATTTATGATGCATTGTGCATGTTGTTGAAGTAATAAAAGTGTGTTTTTTAACTAATCTCGATCCATTCATCCTTCTATACTTCTTTGTGCCTTTTCTCATACTTGTAGGTACACTATGCAAGTTCACGTTTCTATTACAGGTTCTAGGAGATCTATGCTTATCAAGTGGTGGAGAATTGCATATAGTTGAGTTGTGGTGCATTTTCACCCTTCTCAAGTTCATCCTTCTTCATTGGAATACTGATAACTTGTTTTTCTATTCGAGTTTAACAAAGGGAACACGTGCTTCTTAGTCGGTGGTATTTTGTACCCTCTCTAAGTTACAAGAGGTGAAGTTGACTTCTGGTACACACACCCTCTTCACATTAACCCTTCTTGATTCTGGAAACACCCTTTATTTGGTGCATCACCATCCCTAGTATAGTTTCATTTATGCAAATGTCTTTCCCTAAAACCCATGAAAATGTTATCATAGGTTTAGATAACTATTTTATTACACTAGGAGTAGTACAACACTTAGTTTAGGAAGAGGAAGTCAGCCTTATCCATAGGTTTTTCTCAAGCCCAAGTCCCACAGATTGAGAGGTGATCCCATGTGTCCCAATCACACTAAACTTCCCATTCACATTCTAGCCATTCGGAGGGTGCAGTGATTTGGCGAAAATAGTTTTTGGCACACTTGGTGGGATAGATTTGGTACTTCTCTTATCACTTGCACAAATCAAAGTACTTAACGACTCTATCTCTCTAGATTTCAAGTTTTAGTGTATTCACTTATGTGAATAATTTAGACAAGAGATCTTCTTCAAAGAAAGTAAATCATTAGCACATCAAACTTTCATTGTCTCCTTCAAGGAGAAGGAAAAGAGGCATCTCAACATCACTCGTTGCAACATAACTTCTTTTCATTAAGTTTTTGTTCTCTTAGTGAAATTTCAGCCTTACGAGGTATACCCAAGCACAACTGGTGACTTCATTGGTCAAAGTGATCCACTCCCTATGTTGCAGACTTTCATTTTTATCCATTTCCATATAGTTTTCTTCAACATATTTCCATTCATGAAGCGGTGCCATCATGGCTTAATTTCCACAGTGGGATTCCAACTTATAGCAACGGAGGTTCTTTCCACCTCTAGCTCCATTTTATGATGAAAATCAGTTGTTGCATGCATATCCCCATGAGTAGAGTCATGGTCAGTATGGTTTTTTAATTAACTATTAAACTTTCTAATAGCAAGGACATGCAGATTTTAGAGGTCATCAGACATGTGAAAATGCTGAGTTGTAGCTCAAGTTTCAAAGAATGGAGGAAGGTATGGTGTATTCCACAGCCACAGCTCAAATGAAGGCATTCAGGAATGGCTTTAAGGTACCTTATCCATGGGTGGGCCCTATGTTAAAGTTTGACATCATGTAGGAAAAGATTGGTTTCATGACTAAATTACTACCTCAACTTAAAGGTTAGATTGAATAAATAGAGGCTTGTGAGTTCTATGTAAGGAATCCTTGTCAATGGGAAATTCCTACACCACCACCTTAGAGTTATCTTTACATTTCTCATTTAATGTCATTTCAATCCAAACCTCAAATTCTAAGCTTTTCACCATCTGCATATGCTGAGAATTCCATTCCTTCATTTCCTATCTTTCCATCCCATCATGAATCTTGTGTCCCTCACCCTTCCAAAGTTCCTTATTTTTTTCTAAGGCCACCAAGATAAGAAGTTTCACCTCTTCCATTATCTCAAACAATGAGGGAATTCGTTGAATCCCAACCTACCCCTCCTCTTATAGTTCCAAATCCATTTTGAGAAGAACAGGATTATACTGAAGAGGAAGAGGCTAATGTTAAGGAGCTTAGTAAGGATAAGCATGCAAAGAATCTGAAAGAATGGACTGCAAAGATGAAGATCAAGAAAACTCCACTTTTGAATAAACCTTCTACATAAGCTAAATCTCTTACAATTCCTCAAACGGTGAGTAAATCAGTTAAATCCCAACCCACCCTTCCTCTTGTAATCCCAAATCCATTTTGGGAGGAGTATATGGTCGAGGAGACTAGAAAAGTAGAGAATGAAAAGAATCTAAAGGAATTGGCTACAAAACTAAACATAAAGCAAAATCCACCTCTGACCAAACTTCCTTTTGAAGTTAAGGCTAGAGAAAAGGTAGAACAAACTAGTTTTGTATCAAAGAAAAATCCAGAGCTGAAGGATGAAGACTAACAATCTACCTATTCAAAATGTAGTATTCATATTGGATCCATATCATCAAAGGATTTTTGGATTGCCAAAAGTGGAAAAATCAGAGTAGAAGAGCATGTGCAAGTTGAAGAAGAAATACTCTCAAGTGTACAAGTTAATTCTAATGAGTGCAATGATCCTAATTGACATGCATGTCAAGAACTTTCAGCACTTCTAGAAGGTAGTAGCATCTTTCGAAGGTCATCATTATATGTTACAATCAGCCATAAAGAATTTCATGAGACTAAGGAGGATTCAGAAGTCTTGGATGAAGATAAGTTCATGCAAGAGGTTTCAAGTCCTTCTTCTTCTTCATTTTTTCAAAACTCTGATTTACTAGATGAATTTGATCTTGCAAAGTTTATGTTTGAAGATGAGGAAGGTTATGGTGTATCCACTGCTAATTTAGATAATATCATAGGGGAGGTTGAATCCTTCACATAATCAGAGAATGAAGAAGCAAATGAGCATATGGGAGAAATTGAACCAGATTTAGAAGCCTTAAGTGAAGATGACATCATTGGGAGTTTATTGCTCTCAATTGTGGAACCTATTTTGGTTAATGATCTAGTTTTGGAGGAGAATTTTTTGCATGAATATGACCCTACAGGTTTCACGTGTGATGAGAAGGTTAAAAATTCAAAACTACTTTGTCTTCAAATGGAAGTGGAACTATTATATGAGTAGTACACTTCAAATACTTACAATGATTTTCTAGTGACTTTATTATAAACTAAAAACAATCCAAAGGAGTTACATGTTGTGGAAAAACTCCTTGTTTCCAAGGAGGAAAATGGGTATGAAGAGGGAATCACTTCAACACCATTTATCTAGGAAAGGACTTCATTATCAAATTTGAATCTTGGGGTAGTGGTAAAATTCAAAGGATGTGACTATGTCCCATCAGGTACCTATCTTCATTAAAGCCATAACCAGTCACATTCATTCTATAATGTAAGGATGAGCCTTATAATTCCAAAGATCAGCTGCAATGCCTCTACAGGAAAAATGCAGAGCAACTAAAAGAGGAACTCTTTCTCTTTCCATTTGATACCTCAGTGGACCAAGTGGAGAATTGGGCTTGTTTCAATTTTTCACTCTCATTTTCAGCCATGTCCATTGTCACCTCATCCGCATGGCAATCCATTGTGAGGAAAGGAATCTATTTTACACAGCCAGTTGCAAGTTTTGTTTATCTTTCTTATACCACCAGTTAGCATATAGTAGGAATAGGTTTTCTTTCAACAAAATAAGTGCATTACACACCCTACATGTTTCAAATGGGGCATGTATGGTTTTCAGTTTCAGTGTGTTTTTTTTGTTGTCGCGCTTTTGTTGTTCTGTACACTATTTCATCATTAGAGGTTTTTCAAGGAAGAGAAAGGTTTAAGGTTTCCATAAGATTTTCATGCATATGCCTCATTCAAAATTCTACAGTGTTCATGATGTCAAGCATTCAACAGGTTCAATATACCTCATTCTCACCATTTCAAGGAGGTACAAAATCAGCTATGCTCAAGGTGATTTCAAGATGTATCACAAGGAACCAAATCAATTTCAGGATTCCAATATTAACTCCATGCCCAATGGATGACTTAAGGCTACTAGAATCATGCTTAGCAAGAAATAATCCCTAAGAGGTCGCCAAAAATGTTATCCAAATTGTGCACACTTTGGTAAAAATGGACTCGGGGGGGAATATTAAACCTCAGGACTAGAAAGGACCTTCGTAAGAACACTTCAAGACATTTCTAGTTGTTGTTTTAGGAGTGTTTAAGATGGAGCTCGATGGAGCTAGTTTTAAGGCCATGTAAAGGGAGATCAGACTCATTTGTTTTATATGATTAAAATTTCCTTCTGGTGGTCCTTTTCCACAATTATTAATTTGTTCCATGATGGATTTCTCTAAAGTACCTACACTAACACCCACAGGAATTATTACAATTGGAACTCTAATGTCGGGTATTGTATCAAGGTCATTCACGATTTATAGAGCCATACGAGTCGAGGTGGGAGCTCATTTGGCTGGAAATGTTTTAGTGATAATTTGGTAGATTAATTTGAGCTCATGGCTTATAAAATTTTACCAAGATAGGCATTGAAACATATACTTAAGGTGTTCTAGACATAAACACACGCAAGTGCCTATGAAGATAGGATCATTTTATACTAATGTAGATCATCATTTTGATGAGGGTATCAGCGTTGGTTAAGGTTGGCTCAGTCAAATGTGCATGAGTGGGCTCGACCAGAAGATAACAGTGTGAATATGAGTGATCCTTGTTATACATGTAGAGTGAGTTGTTATCAAAGGGTCATGACGATGAAGAGATGAAGGAGTCAAGGGGTGAGTTATGTGGATTGGTTTGGGCCTGGTTTTTGGGATGTTCTAGAAGAAATGGATCCATGAGCCATGGAAGATCAGATGACAGATAAGAAAACTTGGGTGGTAACTCATAATCGAGCTTGACAGTGGTAGGTTGGTCGCCATGATAGTGAATGATCAATACAACACATGAACTTAGCATTTGGAGCCTTGCGATTTCTAATTTGATGTTGAGAAGCTCAGAATTTGAGACTGGGGAAATTTTGAATAGATAAGGTGCTCGATGGGTAGCCGAGTCTAAGATCAATTTAGGGATGAATCAAGTGAAATACCTCAGAGCTTGTGGGAGGATGCATGGAAGCTCAGGCATCGAGAATATTGAAATTCTGAGCCATTATTGATGTTTGACGTTGCAGACAAGGTGAAGCTGAGTTTTATTTATGGGGGGATTGTCAAGACTATGAACAGACGTGGATATGAGAAGGTTACAAGCTAGGATAAGAGTTTTGGGAGATAGTGGAAGAGTGGAGATTCCAAGAATAGAAGATCCCACGTCAAGCTAAGTGAAAGACATCAATTAGGTTCCCAAGCCAGGAATAGCCATTATGGTACAAATATTGAGCTAAGTTTGAAAACTCTAGGTATGGCTAGACACTTTACACAGAGAACTTGAAAGTATTCGGGTCGATTCGAGAAAGATGGATAGGAGCTTGTGCACAAGTTATCCATTGATTTCAACAGTGATGTGAAAATAATGTCTTTGAATCTTTTGATCTATGTTGAACCAATGTGAGTACCGAACATTGGTACTGGACCTAAGAAATAACTGTGTATGCTTGAGCTCAAGCCAAGTCGTCTTGATAATCGTAACAGGTGAGTATCTACACAGCGATGGAAACTGGAGGTATGTTAACTGAAAATGAGTTCAATGTTGAGGAATTGAATGGTGTAGCAAAATCAGTATGGAACCAAGTGAGATATTTAGACAAGATCTCAGGGATGAATCAGATAACTTGCAAAGTAGAATGTCGTGATTCAACTCATGAACAGTGAGCTCTGATTATCATGACTATAGAAGCTCAAATTTTTTTGTTGTAGGTGGGAGCTCTTGGAGAATGACCAATGGGGTCAAATCAGAGTTTAGATTATTCTGAGTCATGGTGACTTAGCATGTAAGTTCAGGAGAATGGTGGTCGAGTTAGGTAGTCTGATATAAGTCAGAGTGAGCTCAATCATTTTGAGTCATATGTAGAGCTTGAAGGCAACACTGCTGTTGAAATGGTGACTGTATATGAAATGTCTTAGCTAAGAGCTCGTGCATCACAGGAATGGACACATTGTAGGTGAGTGAAGAATCCTGATTTGTGCAAAGGTCAAGCAGCTATGGAAAGATATTAGGGGAGCTTGAGTTGATCGTTTTTACATGGCACACTTGATTGGTGAACTAGAAGGAAATGGGAAGGATTCGTCCAAGTTGGGGGCACTAATCAGAGGATGAGTTAGTAAAAGGAGCTCGATGTAATGAAGTCTAATCTAGACAAGGGGATCACATAGTCGAACGAGTTAACAGAGGCTTTTGGATTGGATTAGGAGTTTCATCAGATTGAATAAAATATGAGGCGGGTTGAAAAATTAAAATGCAGAGATTGGGAAATTTAGTTAAGTGTGAGCTCGTGTGGCTCGAATATCAGGTGAAGTTATAACCATGTGAAACTGGAGCCACTCGGCACCACTAATATGTCGCTTGTATAATAGGATGGATCAAAGATATGCATCTAGGGGAATTGAGCTCGAGTTGTACCTAGCTCAGAAGATAGTTGTAGAGTATAGGGATTGAATGGAGATAATGTCATGAATGATAAAGCAAATTGGTCTCAAGAAGAATAAGCTGAGAATATCGAGGATTTTTAGACTTTTTCGATCATGGTGCCAGATTCAAGATCCTAGGCAAAGTACATGACGCCAGATTACAATTGTGTGTAGGGGGAAGTTTTCTCTTTTTGACAAGTGGGTTTTTAGTGACTGAAATCCAACACATGGTTAGAGATCGCATGGGGAAATTTTAGACCTTTGTGGCTCAGGTGAAGAATGAATGCACATGGATAAACCAATGTACTTAGAGGCTTCACCTCGAAAGGGATCATGAGACAGTAGTTTCCGAGTGATAGAATAATCGACTTGATAAGACAAAGGGAGGAATTCCACCAAGATACAAATCTCACCTAATAGTCCGATCCATTTCTGAGATTTCGTGTGAAGATGGGCTACATCATGGTCAGATATGAGTAATGATGAATCTGATGAAGTTGCTGGGTAACCAAATTGGACTGAGTTGGTCGACCTATGAAATGAGTTATCGTCTCACCCACTATTAATGGTTCAACGTTGAGGCCATCATCACCAATCTGCATGGGAGGAGCTCACAAACAAGGGAGTATCGATTCGCTTAAGCTAATGAGGAGGACTCATGTCGATGTTGAGCTTGTTGGAGGTCAACGAGAAGAGAGATGATTCTCATTTAGTTATATGTTGTGGCAATTTGAATGGGTATTGCTTCATGCATAAGGATGATACCAAATTTGAAGATAGATCATGAAGAAGAGATCCATTCAATGCTTACAAGACTCAGTCTCATGGTACATAATGAAATGAGTGTATTAGGGAACTCAAGTCAGCTCCAATCTAGTAATGAAACTGATGCCCAGATATAGTTTGGAACTGGAGGAGCTCATGTAAGGTTTAAATGCATAGTAATTTGGTGGGCTCATGAGAAGATTTGAAATAGACTGAGGTATGAAGAATAAGGGGTCTATTTGTGTGTGAATCTCATAAGTTGAATGCAATCAAGATTCATGTAGAGTGGAACATTGAAGGGACATCATTGAACTGAATGAGAAGTTCACGTTGAACGGGAAACATGACCGAGTTAGAACCATGTAAACCATTCAATGTAAGGAGTTCAAGCTCATGTGAATGCTCATGTTGGGATCATGACTAACATAGCTTCGTTGGATTTAAGGCATAACTTCACATCTGAGTCACTATCAATCAAGGAACTCACTCGATGGCTCTGCTAGAGAGAATGGTGGATATAGCTCATGATGTGGGAGGCTTTGCTAAATGTGTGGAACTTGGTAAAATTCATGTGAAGCTCTCTAAGTTGGAGGGAAGGGATCTCAGCTCGGTCATGGTAGTGGATAGTAAGCTCGATGGAGGAGCTCATCACCCGGCTCGGTGAGTTGGCCGAGTGAGCCAACTGCTGAGTTGGGCCATTTTTGACCATTTCTCAATTGATCCCCCTCCTCAAGTCAAATCAATCAATGGGGGGTCCCATCATTAATTTTAAATAATTTAATATTTTAATAATAGTATTTATTATTATTATTTAAATATTATTTTAATTAATTAAGGAGAACTAGGTCAAATTGGGCATTAATGATACATGATGGAACCTTCTCAAGTGGTTCAACCAACTGTAATAAATACATCATGTGCCTTCAATTTAGGAAGGGAATTTATGACTCCTCTCTTCTCTCTCAACTTCTTCTATCAATGCAAGTTGGAAGCTCATTCCAAGGGGTTCCAACAGGTCATATAGGTTAGACTGTTAGATATCTGAGACAAGTGCAAATTTTTCAAGAGTCTTCTCTCTTCTACAAGTTGTCCTTGTATGTTAAGGAAACTTTCAAGCCTCATTTTCAAGATTGTAATGGAAACCATTTCCTCTTTTAAATGTATGATGCATTTTTCACATTTTTGAAGTAGTAAAAGTGTGTGTTTTGTGACTAATATTTTTCCTTTCATCCTTCTATACTTCCTTTTTCCTTTTCTCATACTTGCAGGTACACTGTGCAAGTTCATGTTTCTATTGCATGTTTTTGGATCTATATGCTTATCAAGTGGTGGGGCATTGCATGTAGTTGAATTGTGGTGCTTTTTCACCCTTCTCAAGTTCATCCTTCTTGAGTGGAAGATTGATACCTTATTTTTCTGATCAAGTTTAACGAAGGGAACGCGTGCTTCTTAGTCTGTTGTATTTTGTACCCTCTCTAAGTTGCAATAGGTGAAGTTAACTTGTGGTACACATACAATCTTCAAATTAACCCTTCCTAATTCTGAAAAACACCCTTTGTTTGGTGCATCGCCATCCATAGTATAGTTTCATTTATGCAAATGTCTTTCCCTAAAACCCATGAAAATGTTAGCATAGGTCTAGATAACTATTCTATTGCACTAGGACTAGTACAATACTTAGTTTAGGAAGAGGAATCCGGCCTTCTCCAAAGGTTCACCTTGAGCGCAAGTCCCACAACTTGAGAGGTGATCCCATGTGTCCCAATCACACTGAACACCCTGTTCACATTCTGGCTATTCAGAGGGTGCAGTGATTTGACGACAACAATTAGTTGAGAAATTAAAACACATTTATCTTTTAATTAAGTTATATTTACCTCTCTTAGTTTAAACCAAACATTTTATGTATTTTAACTTTTAAATCAAATTAGAAGATTGAACCATAATGAACTTACGTTACCTGCACTCAGCCTCTAATTCCCCTTTGACTAATTCAACTACTAGGAATTCATACTACCTGATCTTAGTCCCTGATTCTCCTATAGTTGCCCATCAGAATTCCCACAATAGTCCACATTGGTTTTCCTAACACAACCTCCGAAGGTTGAATGCATCTGAACATCACATGTTAATTTTTAGGCATATAATACCCTATGGTGGTGGCCTATGTAAGAATCTAGCTGACCTTGCTGAATGAGATTACCTATATGGTCTAGACCTAGAGTGGATGTCGAGTAGCAGACTAAAACCTATGGCCCTCTATCCCTCTGGAATGGCCCCATAATAAAAACCCATGTAATAATCAGTCTCCTCACTAGCTATGGAAAAATCAAACACTATGTCCTAGGTACATGATGTCGTGGCCGCATAATGTAGAGCATCATGCTCTCCTGTGAAACTAGTTACATTCACTCGGAGTTGTGTCCTCGCAGCAACCAACTTATCTCTGTGTGTAGTAATTTTGTCCCTCTTAGCAGTCACCTAATCCCACTGTGTTTTTTCCTACTATAACTATTTCCTCAAGGTAGCTAGATCACCTGAACTCTACATATCCTTCCTCGGTGGTGAACTTAATAGTAACTTGTTATCTTCCCTCCATCCCCCACCCACTATAATGTGTGGTGGTGATACCCATCCATCCCAACTGTCTCCGTTGTCCCTACCATCTCCATCTCCACCATCACATCCATCCCTCAGTAGACTGTGTGGTGGACTCATTATATGTAGAGGTAAACTTAGTACCATCAGAATCTGGATGTGGACATGTGGGATGGCCTACTATAAGGGAAACTGTGGAACCTATCCTTGTGGTTTTATGGGCACCTGAACTTGTGGAATCTATGGGATTTTTCCATGTAATGTAGACTTATCCTCTGGCTGGTCTAATCTTGCTGTAGCTCTGAGATCTTGTCCCTATAAACCTTGCACCGCTATGGCTATTGCTACATGTAAAGAAGCCTCTAGAATAGTTAAATACTGGGGAAAAACTTTAGTAGATTGTTGTCGGCGCCAAAATTCCCCTCTTTTGGAGTTAGTTTTTGAAAAAATTGAGTCTATTCCTTGGAGTATTGAATTGCGTTGAGCCTGCTATTGTTTGTAATTTTCCAGTTCATGGAAAACAATTTGAAATTTGGGTGTATAGTTAGATTTTCTTCTTCTTTGGTTTATTTGTTCCCATATTCGGGAATGACAAGCATATCCTCCTCATCAATTTTTCCCCAGAGTCCATAGGTAATATGTGAATATCTTTAATTGGATGCATTTGCTCATTTTTCAAGTAACAGTAGAGGCCTTCACACGTCCAAATGGTGTAACTCCAGGGGTAGGGTCAAAGGGACAGTCCTTAAATAAGAGCCAACTTGTCGCGTGTCCCGAATTCAAACTGAAGGTAAACCAAGATAAAATTGGCTAAGTATTGAAGTTTCAATAGATACTGCCATATGTCTCATCGGCGTAGCTTCAAGGGTCAAAGTCAGGGGCATTTCTCAAGCTTGCGCTAGTAATCCATGTGTCCTATGTCCAAAAGGGATAGAGACGATTGTTAAAATTGACTAACTATGGGTGGGTCAGTGGAGGTCTCCACGTGTCTCAACAGCGTGGTTTCAAAAGTAAAACCAAAATGCTAGTTTGTAAATGAGCACTAGATCGCCATGTGTTCAGGGTCCATAGAGAGATAGAGTTGGTCATTGAAAAGTCTAAGCCCATCGGAAGGAGCCATGCATCAGCTTGGCACAATTTCAGAAGGTACTTCCAAAGTGGAAACTCAAATCAGTGCCAGGTATCCACGTGTCTAGGGGTCAATAGGAGTCAAACAGGAATAGACCCCGGATCTACTAAGTTTGAAGAATCAGCGGAAGCCTCCACGTGTCAGCCTAGCGTAACTTCAACGACAAAATATAGAGGCAGGTTCTAAATGAGCGTTGGCCCGCCACATCTCCAGGGTTAGATATACGACCCCACCAAACAAAAGGAAGACAATCAAGGCATCTACAGGCCCACTCTAGTCAATTTCTCCCATGTGGGTGGCCTAAATTTGAAGTTTTAAAAGCGAATCAAAAAACCTAGGTTTTAACTTTGGAATCAAGAATTCAAAAGGGTGCAAATGGTTGGAAGAAGTTTTAACTACTTATTTCTTACTCGAGGAAGTTGTAACCATCTCTTAAAATCTATATTATGGTCTTTCAAATCCATTGTAGGGGTTTGAATTTTGATTATTTTGGGACTGTAATTTAGAATTAGAAGAAATCAATACAAAGTTTTTTCCCCTTTTCTTCTGCTTTCTCTATCTTTCTAGTTCTGATATATGAATCAAATAATCCTTGCATTCCTGGAAACTTTGTGTTCTATTTTGTATAATTTCTAGAAGTTTGAGTCTGTGAATTGTGTCTATTATAAATGTGGATGGTTCTATTTTGTATCTCATTTGCACAATACATATAAGGTTTTTCTCTACCATCTATTTTCCCTAAAAGTATTGTCTTCTTTTTCTTCCCCCTCTCTTCAAAGTCTTCTATCCTCATGTATTAATAACTTTCCAGGATTAAAACACATTTTAGGATATTGGGAAACCACCATTGAATGAAATATTGTGCATTTGTACATAGGTTTTGCCCCTAAATTCAATAAGGAAACCTCTCCCATTAAAGAGGAGGGACTTGCTTGTCCCCTAACTATGGTTTCATCCTAAGTGCTAATCTGAAACCCAACAATTTTTTACGACTCCGCTGGGGAATTTTTTCAATAAATTTCATTTCTAAAAAGAACAACTAATTTTATCATTTCTTTCATCTGGAAACTCTAAGATATACAGGTGGTAGAAGTGCTCTTGGAATTGAAGATCCCCAATTTCAACTCTTGGATCAACAAGTTTTTCAACTTCCTCCAACAAGAAGAAATAGAAGAGCTTGTTCCATAAGCACACCTCATGTTGAAGACAGAGATTCTGGTAGTAGTATTCCTCAAGCCCAACTTAGCCCTAATCTCCATGCTCTAATTATTGTTGGTGTCTCAGTTCCACTCCAAGTAATCTTTCCAAGGATGGAAATACCTCAGCCTTGGGAACAAAGAGTTGGGCCTCTAGCTCTTCCTCAACTATTACATGAGTTACCTAGGGATAACAGGAAGAATTTTCCCAAATTTAGAGGTGATGGCAAGGTACACCCTAATGAACACATTACAACCTTCATTATTACATGTGGGGTCCTGGGAGTTGAACATGAAGATGTCTCTATTAGGCTGTTTGTGGAGACCTTGCAAGATAATGTTACAGATTAGTTTTAACATCTTCCTGTTGGGACCATCACTAATTAGGATGCTATGACAACTTAGTTTGAGTAGCATTTCAAACCTGTTGAAGATGTGCATGCTTTGTCAGCTCATATTTCTCAAATCAAGGAGTCACATGAGCCTATGAGATAATTTGTGGCCAATTTCAACAAGTTGATTAACAAGATTCCATAAAATACTATGCATGTTGATCAGATTCAGAAGTGTTTCTTCTTGAATGCTCAATTGTTGGAAGTGAGCTATGTTCTGAGGAGATAAAATCTTGTAACTTTGGATGCTGACCAGAGATTGGCTATCAATGTGGAAGATGATTTGATCATGTTTGGAAAGCTGAAAAGGGATTCTTTCGAATCCAAAGCATCCTCTTATTCTCCGTCTCCTAGAGGTAATGCAGATCAATTTGTGTAAAAGGTTTCTAATGACCTTATTGCCATCAAGAAACAATTGGCTCAACATGCTCCATATCAAGATGTTCCAAGGAAGAATTTTCAGCCTAGGAACCACCTGCCTTCTCCTTAGACTAAATTGGCCATTGAAGGTCCACCCCTTAAGGTGTGTGTCAATGCTACTTGTGAGGTTCTTAAGCCTGATGACGAGGAAGAAAATGGACTCTATGATGAACAAGAAGAGGAAGTTGATGAAGATCTGGAGGAGCCTGGTAATTCTCAGGTTCATTTCCTCACCACTAAAGGTGTAGATTATGAAGATGACTATGATGATGTAGTGGCTGAGATGAACAGTGAGTCATATGCTATTATGACTCGGGAGTAGAACAACAAAAAGCAAAAAGTGGTGCAACCTGTTAAAATATCCAAGGATTAACCCATTACCATCCCAGTGGCTGCAAAAAGAGGAGCTCCTATTCCTACTACTTCCACTAAAAAGGTAAGCTTTGCTAGTCCTTCTTCCTCTACTTATGCTTCTAATAATTCTTGTCCAACAAATGATAAAGTTGATAGAACAAAAGATCCTCCTACTCCTAGTAAGGATTCCCCATCCACATCTAGATATTTTGACATTATAGACCATATTAAGAAGACCAAGATTTAGATTTCTGAGGCAGAGTTCTATCAAATCCATCCTAAAGCCTTTGCCAAAATGGTTAAATTTTTAGATTCTAAATCTAAAGTCTCATCCAGTACTTCTAAGGGAATTTTTCCCACCCCCTCTTTCTTACCTCGATGAAACTTTGTGGCTACAGTCATGTCCCCTAATGAGAAAATTGAACCATTTTATGTGACCCTTCTCATAGCTGGACATAAACTCATTAATTGTGTCATAGATTTAGGAGCATCAGATAATGTAATGCCTATAAAAGTGGCCCATGCTTTTGGTCTAACCCTAACCCACACTTATGGCTCTTGTTATTCCATGAAAAGTAAGAAAGTACCTTTGGTTGGCAGAATTAAATATGCACAAGTAGCTTTTTCTTCTTTTCTAGAGAAAAGGGTCTTAGCCACCATTTTGGTAGCCAATATTCCTCCTTCATAGGGGTTGTTGCTGAGTATAAATTTCTGCAATGAGGTAGGAGGGGAAATTCAAATGGATTGGTCAAATTCCTTGATCCCTGTCAATGGGAAGATGAAGAATATGTTGTCTGAGAAATAAGGTGAGTATATTTTGCAAAATACAGGTGATCCTAAAGCACAAATATTGTATGAAGACATTGGGCATGGGAACTACATGATCATGTCACAAGAGCAAACAAGTCTGTCAAAGGGAGTGTTGCTTGACCCTAATGGTGTGTGGACTTTGAATTTCGATGGGAGTTGTTGTTCAGCTTGTTCTGGAGCTGGTGTAGTGCTCATTTCTCTTGAGGGTAAGGTTCATCCTTTCTCTTTCAAGTTTCAGTTTGAGAATACCAATAATACTGCTAAGTATGAGGCCCTCATTCTTGGGTTGAGCATGGCGAAGGAAATGGGAGTGAAGAACCTTCTTACTTGTGGAGATGCAGAGCTAATTGTAAAACAAGTTAGAGACCTTTATTAGGTAAAGAACAAAAGGTTGAAGTACTATAGGAATCTGGTATGGGATTCCATTGAATTCCTTGATGATTTTTCCATTGAAGTTATGCCAATGGAAAGGAACACTGGGGATAACTCTCTAGCTGTTTGAGGTCCTTGTTAATTCATGATCTTGATTTTCCTCAAGAAAAATTCACCATTGAGATGATCCATAGACCCAGTGTGCCTGAAAATGCAAATAATTGGCAAGTTTTTAATGATGACCAGCATTTTATTTCTTTCTTGGAGCTTAGATACAACTTTGATTAGTTGTAATTTGAAGGAAGTGACAGTCTACCTAGACAATGTGTTTCATCAAATGAAGAGGGTGTCAAAGATGAGATGGATCAAGATGGATGCATCAAACTAAAATGTAAAAAAATCCCTAAAGGGATGGTGAGTTTGGAGGATCTTTTTAATAAATATGATAGATATATGAATTCTAAAGTTTCCCAAGGATCCCAACAATCTGATAAGACTGAGAAAGTGAATATTGGGAGTCTTGATGATCCTAAAATGGTCAACATTGGAAAATGTTGCACTTAGGAAGAGAAAAAGAAGGTGGTGAATTTTTTGAAGAGGTATGTTGATGTTTTGGCTTACTCTTATGATGATCTTAAGGATTTTCATCCTAAAGAAATGCAACATTTTGATTCCTCTTAAGCCTGAGATCAAACCATTCAAACAGAAGCAAAGAAAATATAATCCAAAGATAGCTGATATAATTTTTCAAGAAATTCAAAAGCTTCTGAAGGATAGGATCATCTTCCTCATCCACCATTCAACATGGATTTCTAATATAGTGCTTTTCAAGAAGAATAATGGTGAGATCCGAATCTATGTGGACTTCATAAATCTAAATCAGGGTTCTTTGAAGGATAACTAACCTCTCCCCATGATGGACCAAGTTTTACAAGTTGTTACAGGATCAGAGATGCTATCTATGTTAGATGGATTCTCGGTGTACAATCAAGTAGAGGAGAATATTGTAGATCAACACAAGACTTCCTTTATTACTCCTTGGGGAACCTTTTCATATAAAATGATTCCATTTGGTCTCATCAATACTGGTGCTACTTTCCAGAGGGCCATGGACTTGGATTTTGGTAGTTTGAAATGGAAATGCATTGTTGTGTATTTGGATGACTTGACAGTGTTTTCTAAAGCAAGAAAAGATCACATCCAACACCTTGAAATAGTATTGCAGAAGTGTAGAGAGCATGGGATTTCTTTAAATCCTAAGAAGTTTGTGTTTTGTGTCACAGAAGGAAAGCTGTTGGGACACGTTGTTTCAAAGGAAGGGATTAAGATTGATCTGGAAAGAGTTCAGGCCATCCAACAAATTCCTCTTCCATCAAGTAAAAAAGGTGTCCATTCTTTCTTTGGTAAAATCAATTTCTTAAGGAGATTCATCCTCGATTTTGTAGAAATTACTATGAAAATTTCTCACATGATGCAAGGGAAGAAAACTTTTTGTTTTTCCTCTGAAGGGAAGAAATCATTTGAAGACATTAAATAGGTGATTGCAAAGACTCAACCTTGGAGTGCCCAATCTTTAACAGAGATTTCATTATCTACTATTATGCCACTGAAAACACCCTAGCTGTTGTCTTAGCCCAAAAGAATGATGAAGAACATGAGTTACTAATTGCATTCATGAGTTATGTCTTGAAAAACCATGAGCTGAAGTACACCATGATGGAGAAACATGGTTTTTCACTTGTCAAATCTGTCAAGCAGTTTAGGTTTTACATTCTTAATTCTCATTCTGTGGTGTTGGTGCCTGATACAACAATCAAATCCATTCTTACTCAGCAAGAATTTGGAACCAAGAGAGGTAATTGGGTAGCAAAGGTGCAAGAGTATGATCTTGATATTAGGCCAACAAAGCTAGTTCAAGGTAAGGGCATGTGTGAACTCATTGCTGAGGGAGTTGCCAAAGATTCATCCAAAGATGAAGTTGATGCCCATGTTTTTTTGTTCCTTAGCTTGACAGATGTATGGTATGATGACATTGCTCACTTTCCAACCTATAGAGAATGTCCATCTCACTTGATTTGCAAAGAGAAGAGAGCCATAAAATTGAGTTCTACACAATATGTGCTATGGGAAAATGCTTTGTTCAAACGAGGCATAGATGGAAGGTTTTTGAAGTGTGTAGACAAGGAACAACAAAATAAGTTATTCTCTACTTTTCATGACCAAGCTTGTGGAGGCCATTTCTCCTCTGCTGTAACATCTCATTAAATATTTCGTGCTAGTTATTATTGGCCCACTGTGTTCAAATATGCATCAAAATGGGTTGGTAAATGTGAAGCATGCCAAACATTTGTTAAAAGACCTAAGTTAGATGCTTTACCTCTCAAGCCTGTAGTGATTGAAGAGCCATTTCAAAAATGGGGTTTAGACTTCATTGGAGAACTCGATCCATCTTCCAGTGCTAGACATACTCATGTGTTGACTGCCACATATTACTTCACCAAGTGGGTGGAATCCATCCCAGTCAAGAGCATTACCTCTGAGGTAGTTTGTAACTTCATTAAAGAAAACATATTGATCAGGTTTGAGATCTCAAACAAGATTATGACGGACAATGCTCATAACTTTTCTTCTACTGAGATGATGGAATTCTACTATGGATATGGGATCTCTCTTACTCACTCTTCATATTACTACCCCCAAGGGAATGGACATGCAGAATTGACAAACAAGAATATGGTAACTATAGTTAGAAATCTTGTAAATGATTCTTAGATGAATTGGCATAAGAGGCTATATGATGCACTTTGGGTTGATAGAATTACACCCAAGAGATAAATTGGAATGTTCCCTTTCCAAGTGGTGTATGGTGTAGAAGCTCAATTTCCAGTCATAGTGGAATTGCCATCCTTGCATCTGATGAAAACCATTGAAGATTCAAGTTTCAGTAGCTCTTTGGATAAGAGAATTTTGTACCTTCAAAAGCTTGATGAAGATAGATTACAAGTGGTGGATAGGATAACATCTCATCAGTTGAAAGTGAAGGATTTATTTGAAAAGAAACCTAAACCTAGAGTCTTCCAAGAGGGAGACATTGTGCTACTTTGGGACAAAAGACATGAGCCATAAGGAAGCCACGATAAGTTTGATTCTCTTTGGCTTGGTCCTTTTAGAATCAGATATTTTTCTAGAGAGAACTCTTTTTATCTGGATTACATGAATGGTTATCCTCTCCCACTTCCTTATAGTGGCCAATATCTTAAGTTGTTCAAGTCCTAGGTGACTAGGAAGTCTTTTTTATATTATGTACAGTGTTTTTGCTTCATCCATTCTTTCATGTTTTGTTTTGGGTCTTTCCCAATTTTGGATTATTTTCTTTCCTGTTCCTTTCTGTGTGTGTTGCCTTGTATTGGTTTTGATTTTGAATCCTTTACCTAATGGATAAGGTACTAGTCTTCTTTCCCTAGAATTATCTGCAGTTCTTGATCTTGCCTTGTGTCTTGGTTCCAAGCCAAGTCATCCCCAAAAAGAGCCAGCTATTGTCGGCCCCAAAATTCCACACTTTTGGAGTCATTTTTTGAAAATTTTGAGTATGTTCCTTGGAGTAATGAATCACATCAATCCTTGTATTGTTTTTAATTTTCTAGTTCATAGAGAAAAATTTGAAATGCGGGCGTACAATTGCAGTTTCTTCTTCTATTTATTTCTTCTTACAGTCAAGAATGATAGGCATATCCTCCTCATCAATTTTTTCCCAAAGTCCACGAGTAATACATGAATATCTTTGATTGGATGCATTTTTCATTTTTCAAGAGACAGTGGAGGCCTTCACGCATAAAAATGGTGTAACTCTAGGGGCAGGGTCCAAGGGACAATCCTTAAATAAGCACTATCTTTCCATGTGTCCCAGGTTCAAAATGAATGTAAAATAAGATAAAATTGGCTAAGTATTAAAGTTTTAGTAGACTGTGCCACGTGCTTCATCGGCGCAGCTTCAAGGGTCAAAGATGGGGGAAATTCTCAAGCTTGTGCCAGTCCTTCACATGTCCCAAGTCCAAAAGGGACAGAGCCGATTGTTAAAATTGACTAAGTATGGGTGGGTTAGTGGAGGCCTCTACGTGCCTCGACAACACAATTTCGGGAAGTAAAACCAAAAGGCTAGTTTCTAAATGAGCCCCAAATCACCATGTGTCCAGGGTCAATAGAGAGATAGAGTTGGCCATTGAAAAGTATAAGCCTATTGGAAGGAGCCACATGTCAGCTTGGCGCAATTTCAGAAGGTGCTTGCAAAGTGGAAACTCTAATCAGTGCCATCTCTCCACATGTCTAGGGGTAATATGAGTCAAATAGGAATAGGCCCCAGATTAGCTAAGTTTGAAGAATTAGTGGAAGCCTCCACGTGTCACCTAATGCAACTTCAAAGACAAAATCTAAAGACAGGTTCTAAATGAGCATTGGCTTGCCACATGTCCAGGGTCAGATATACAGCCCCACCAAACAAAAGGTAGACAGTTAAGGTGTCTGCAAGTCCGCTCTAGTCAATTTCTCCCATGTGGGTGGCCCAAATTTGAAGTTGTAAAAGTAAATCAAATAGCCCAGGTTTTAACTGGCAAAAACAATAATGTAATGGCCGTATATTTTTGAACCTGGTTTTTCTGCCATTAATGTTTCTTTGCAAATCAAGAATTCAAAAGGGCATGAATGGTTGGATGAAGTTATAACTGTTTCTTGCTTGCTTGAGGAAGTTGTAACCGTCTCTTGCAAGCTATATTATGGGATTTCAAATCGATTGTAGGGGTTGGAATTTTGATTATTCTGGGACTGTAATTTAGAATTAGAAGAAATCAATACAAAGGTTTTTCCCCTTTTCTTCTGCTTTCTCTTTCTTTCTGGTTCTGATATGTGAATCATCTAATCCTTGCATGCTTGGAAACTTTTTGTTCTAGTTTTTACAATTTCTAGAACTTTGAGTCTGCGAATTGTGTCTGTTATAAATGTGGATGGCTCTATTCTGTATCTCATTTTCACAATAGATATAAGGTTTTTGTCTTCCATCTCTTTTCCCTAAAATTATTGTCTTCTTTTGCCTCCCTCCTCTCTTCAAAGTCTTCTATCCTCATGTATTGATAACTTTCTAGGCTTAAAACACATTTCAGGATATCGGGAAACCACCATTGAATGAAAGAATGTGCATTTGTACATAGGTTTTGCCCCTACTTTCAATAAGGGAACCTCTCCCATTAAAGAGGAGGGACTTACTTGTCCCCTGAATGTGGTTTCATCCTAAGTGCTAATCTGAAACCCAACACATACCATGCTCCATAATTAGATTTAGTCTCTGAACCAACTACCCGGGGAAATGGAACCCATGGGTGTGGTATAACATAAGTAAAGCTATTAAGAGCATGATGTTACCCAATCTGTGGTCCCATGTCAATAATATCTTGCATCCTATGCACGTACCACATCTCACCACCCAGGATGCCCTAAACATGGCCAAATTGTCTCTAAGCCCGGTCTACTCGGTATCACTCTTGAATGTAGCCCCGAATCCTAATGATAAAATGATCTATCTCAGAAGTACCTAACTATATGCCATCATCCTACCACTGGTATAACCTATAGATCTGCCATGTGATCATACGCAATTGCAAATAATCAAAAGCACACCTATAATAGGTAGTATCTCCCATGTGTGAGTGCACGTCCTCACCCACTGGTTACCATCCATATCAGGAGGGCTCACCTGCCTTCTTATCTCAAAGTAATCCATGCAAGTGACATATAGCAATGTAGTCTCATGACCATATCTATAGCAGAGTCCCTAATCTAAGGTTCTTCTAACCTCGGTATGCTATCAAATAAATATCCCAATATAAATCAGCCAATATACATTAGCCCCAACAAAGTTTCTCACCATCCATGAGCCTGTATGTTACTCCAGTCAATCCTAGGGGAAAGTGTGTTCCCGTCTTGTTAGGAAGTAGGATGTGGTTGACAATAGGCATCAAATAAATTGGTATGCAAGAAAATTTTCAATCATCAAAGAGTGTATAAAGTTGTACTGCCATCCCCTCTCGAGGTAGGTCTTTTCATAAGAACATATAATAAAAGAAGGATCGGATCTAGCCTTTATCTCCATCATATTCTATCAATTCACCTTGAATCGGTACTCAGAGAATGGGCCAAACATCCACTAGTGTCATAGAAATCTCACCAGTAGGTACTCTAAAGCATTGGCTCTCGCTACGTCATCTCTCTGCTAAGGCAATGAGTAGAGTGTGATCTAGTCTAATCTAGGACATATGAGCTACATAGCTAAGGCATGTAGCCTCCAAAATAGAAATCAACCCTCATTACTCCTGTAATCTAAAAGTATACTCAAATGCTCTAAATAACTGATGTCACTCACACATATCTAGCCTACACAATATCACCTGCAAGATTGCAAACCACTTCATTAACATCATTTCTTCTAAGAAAATATGCATAAGGTGTCCTACTTGCTTCTATACTCTTCAATTCATTCCTAATTTTTTCACTAAGGTCAAAAATACCAAGATTTTCTTCTAAAAATGTCCTAAGGAACAAAAATTTGTACTAGTGCAAGCCTTCTTGCACTAGCATGTCAATTTTGGCACTTGTGCAAGCTTTGCGCTAGCGCGTGCCTTCTAACTCCTACATGCTCATTTCCATGTATATGTGATTGCACACATGTGCATCTTTTCTCATGCATACTTATCTACTTATGCACCTACACACATCTAGAAAACCCTAAATCTAATGTTACACCTACGCACCCCCTTAGCACATGCGTGCAACCCTTTGATGCCAACGTGAGACCCCACACCTACATGCCCAAGGGCTCACATTACCGCGAGCTCGTCAATTTTCCCTAGCTAATAAATACCATAAATACACTAGAAAATTAAAAAAATGTGTACTTACCGGTGTAAGATCCATGGCAGGTCTCCCAAACTCTTAGACTCAGTCTACGTGGTGTTTGCGGTCCTAAATATGTACCATTTCTCTCCTAGATCAAAGCAAATCTCTCACAAAACTCAATAGGGATAAATAACAAATAACTAACCACAATGGTTTTTACCCCCAATGGCTTGGTATTTATAGTATTTTTTGACCCCCCACATCATTTTCCATGCCCCTAATGGGCTAGGTAATCATCATGTTTTTTCTAAATTCTTCTAGCACTCATCGCGATGATTATTTTTAATAAATAATCATTTTTTTCTTATTTTCACTACACTAGGGATGTTTTTGCTTCTTGACAACCCTTTATGATAATTAGGGCATATTTTTGCTTTCCAAATTTATTTGGTGATGTGCCATGATATTTTTCGTTCTTCTCTATCATTTTCTTCTTCAAAATTAAATTTTTTTACAAAAAACATTGGTTAAATTTTTCAAAAATTGGTAAAAATTTAGAAAAATTCAAAAAAAATGTAAAATTCAAAAAAATTATAAAAATTGGTAAAAATCAAGCACACAGTTGAAGCCTGTATCAGACGCATTGTCCTCAAACATCGAATTTTTCCTACAAAACATATTTCTTTGGTCCTTACTTTTTCTTGTCACAACAAATCACAGATCGTTTTGGTCTATCCTCCATTAACAAAGTTTGTTTGTTTGTTATGTCTATACTATCTTGGAACAACAAATTATTTGGTATTGTTTCGTAGCACACAAATTCTTTTTCATAGGACTGTTTGTGTCCTATGTTATTCTCCTCGCATGTATCCTTGCTTGGGGAACCATTTTTAACCCTTTTTGTTAAACATGAACATTCAAGAATTGAAGCTTGACAAAAAAATCATTGGTACAACTATATTGAATGTTGTTTTTTTTATTATGTGTTTGTACTTGTTTCCCTATCAGGTTAGCTTGTTAACTTTCTCGTATTGAATTTCATTATTTATGTTGCATGGAGTTAAACATTTTTAGCAATGAACACATGTTAATATTATATCTTCTCTTGTTATTTTACACTTTTGTTGTATGCACATTTTAATAAGGGCCAATGATGTTGATCATTTAAGCAAATTGATGAAACAAATTTGTTTATTGAATGAGATGGATGCACAAGTTATTTCCATTTTCATCTATCAATTCTCATTACTAGCAGACTAGAGTTTCTTCCACCTGATTCGTCTATTTGTTTTCTTTATATTTTTAATCATCAATTGAATTCTTCTATCACCCCATCAACAATCAAGAGGGCATCCTTAACTCTAATAAATTTTCTTCAAAATTTACTTGGCTATAATTTTCTACTATCCTTGAAGTGGTGTTACTTACACTACTTCAAAGAGGGGCAACTGTAGACACCTAAAATATGCTTATGCAATTTTAATGCAAAAGTGGTACCAATTATCCTCTATCTCATCATTTTCATTATAATTAGTGATTTCTGATAATTAACTAACGTTTCTCTCAATTTTTGTCAATTAACAACATTTCATTAACTAACTACCCTTTATCACATTCTGAATGCCAATTAATGACGCTTTGTTAGTTGTAATTCTCTTCAAATCAATCAATTAACTATTATTAGTTAATTAATCCTTTTTAACAATGCTTTTAATTAATAATTCCTTTTATTAGCTAAATCCCACTTTCAAATGCTTCAAATCATATCAAATTCCTCCTAAATTACCTCAAAATAGCCTTAAAATCTTATGATATCCTATTAATTAATCCTAGTTGATTAATTAAAGCACCCTCCAACTTCCATGAGTTGCTAATCACTTGTTAATTCTTCTCAGTATGCTTAACAAGTATAAATCTACTTTATCCCACATTCATTAGGATTTAAGCTTTCCCCAAATAGAAAGCTATATAAAGGACCTACCTTCACACCTTCACACCTTACACCTTACACCATACTTTAAATAGTATTTCATATAAGACATATGATTTAAGAGCCTTCTCCATTGATTTGGAATAGCTTTATAATCTCTTTCATCCTTTCTTCATGTTTGATTAGTAAATTAAGATCTGAACATGACCTTGTATCCATTTTAGTGAGATCCTTTCATCATCTTGAAGCAACAACACAAATTTGATTTCTTGTGATCTTCATAGGTTCATGTTTTAAAATTAATTATACATATTAGTAGGAATGTTTGTAGTTAGATGATTTATTTCATGTTAATTTCATTTTAGCATTCCAATAAGCTATGATCATGATGGTTCTATATTAAATTTTAGCTTAGCTATTTATATTACTAGGTGTTAGCCTATTTTAATTAGCTTTGCAAATTTTATATGAACACAAAAATCACAATACTATTGGATCATTATACTTTTATTGAGGTTGTTAGTTATCTTGTAAAACCATATTTTTAGGTTTTTGGTTGTTTTGTAATACAATATTTATAGATTTTTGGTTGTCATGTTAAACATTCTATATGTTAGGTTTATTGGTCACTCTTGCGTAAAAATATTAATGTGCATGTGTGGAGGATTAACAAGTGTGTGGGTCCATTTTCATACTCGGGTGGTTGTTTTATCCATATATCAAAGCCACTTGTGAGAATATATATTTAGAGAGTTGTACATCATCACATGTGGAACAAGATCATGAGAAAGTAGAGGCGGCATACCGTAGAAGAAACCTACTTTTTTTCTACCATGTTCACATTTAGGGGGGATGCTAGAAAAATGTGTTTAGTTCTCACATTATTATGTTTTGGTGATGACTATTAATATTTGTATAGGTTAGTATAGTCATGATTAAAATAATGATACTGAGTGATAATAATAACTCATCTCATAATCTGAGATACAATTAATTGTGTGAGATATTAAGTCATTGTATGAGAATATTGAGTTGTTGAAATAAATCTCTATTATAGGTTTGATGGAGATATACTAGGAATTTGGCTCTTGCCTAACTCTTTATCTTAAGGAGAATTATAATCCTATATATATGTAATGTCTTCTTCCTATATGAATTAAGCAAGAGAGAATATTATTATGTGATTTATATTTTGCATATATGACCAAATTTACATTGCAAGAGTGCAAATAGGATATTCAAGCCATGACAAGGGATTGTAGTGACGTGAATGAATTTTTTGATAATGATATATGATGTCCAAAATGAAATAACTAGATGGGATAAAATGTAACACCTCTTTTTACTTCATTAGATCTAGGGAAAAAAAATTATTTACCCATTTAATTATCTTGATGCCTTCAATGATTTTAACATGCAATGATTAAAATCAAACATATAATACCTTCAATGATTATCTTCTAAAATAGATTAATATAGCATTAATTAATGTTTAGAATTCAACCAAACAATCTATGATAACCATGTGCAACTACAGGGGTTTATATATCCTACCTAGATCCCCCTCATACACTCATTATTAGCTAATATACCCAATATATCATTTGGTTAAGATTTATTACAGGATAAGAGAATGTGTGATGTCTTCTTAGCATTCTACGGAAATTAACTATTGTAACTATCATCTAAATCATGACACCATAACAAGAGGACTTGGTGAATAGACAATGCATCTAGTTACATGCACTACTATGGCCATAGTTTTGGTCATCACGCTAGCTATCCTAGTTTTGTGAGTGCACATAAGCCATGTGAAATATATCTTCCCTTCACCTTACAACTGTTCTAGTCATAGATGTCAGAATTCCTTTTCTTTTCTTAAGTTATTAATTTTACAATTAACCATTTAAGTTTAATCATTTAAAAACAATGTAAACCTTCATCCTATGGATAGGTTAACTAAGTTTCAAGAGGATATCCAAACCACATTATAGGCACACAATGACCTCCACAAGTAACTGCACAAGTATGTACCTACTTCTACATGTTTTTGAACCATAACAACTTACAATTTATGCAGAAAGCACAAGACCTATCCAATATGCATGAAGGAACACATCTATACCAACTTAGGTTTCCTATGGAAGAGAAAATTCTTACGTAATGAATTACGCCATTATGCAATCACTTTCTTCCCCTTAGCTAGCTTAGTTTAGTACCAAGGTGATCCTATGATCAGGGTTAACAACTCTTGGAACTCAGTGTGACACAATTTAATATATAGTTACGTTATTCATAAAGACCGGACCTTGAAAGGGAAACATTAGGTACCTATGATAAGTTATTATTCACTTAACGACTTGCGTCATTAAATGAACACTAACTTATTGCATCCATTTATAGTTGATCGATCAAGCTTTGATCATTAGGAAAATTGTATCCCTTAGATTAAGTAATTAAAATTTAATTAGTTTACGACTGCTCCCTTTTTTCGCAGTTATAGGTTTATTGCATTCACTTATGTCTTTATCTATTCATAAGTACAGTATCATGATAGGTTATGATATCATTAATGAGTAATTAGAATATATCACATTCATATATTCATAATGATTTGAGATAGCATACTGCATTATTGCAACAATTATATATTTTGAATATTACGACATTATCATTATTGAATAAATATATTCTATGTTGGTACATTATTTTGTACCTAATTAATTTTTTTTTCTTTATAAATAATATCATAGGTATCTTTGTTTTTGTTTTTTTGTAAAAGATAAATCCCGTTTTATGAAAAATCATCAGTAACAGGTCACAATTGCCAACAGTTTTAAAATACCTACTGCTATATAATAGCTTTACAAATACCAATAATATTTTTCCATTTAAATTTGACACACTCGACATTGAGTAATAATAATTCTTACCATTTCATTATAATAACAATGGTCTATTGCTAACCAAAAATATAATTTTTTACAAAATTAAACAACAATATGATCCTAATTAATAATTTGATAATGAATTCAAGTACAATAGAAGGATTATCGAAGATAGTCTTCTAGGTATTCAGGATATAATTCTACATTACTTCTTTAAATACAAAAACGATGTATAACTATCGATTTTCAACTTCTCAAGAAAATGATACAATCAAATCAAATTAAACCACACAATCAAGCATATTATATAGGCATAATCTTCTTTAGCCAACCACCAAGGATGATTAAATTCCTCCATCTGTGAAAATGGTAAAATGGTAAATTCAAAATGAACTAGCATGGATTGTATTACTTATCACCCTTGCAGATTTTTTCCATATAATGATTATATAAACCAACTCAGCAACATAATATCATATTGTAATAAAATATACAAATTATTTAACCGATTCAATAATTTTTATTATCTCTATTATCATATTATTCACTGTAAATGTAAGCTTATTCTCTAACTTATTAACAAAAATAATGCTTTGCCACAACCACCTTAGTTATAATTAATTCCTTGCCTCAATTCCTTTCAAATAGAGATAATAATTAATCATGATTCATATCAGAAGAATCTAATGATTTATTTTATACTATTCAAAAGAGAAGTTATTGACCCAATAAAATCAATTCAACAAGAAACCCTAACTAATCATAATCTTTCCAAGAGAAATTTTAAGGATCACCACAATCATATGCACATGTAATAATTTACCTTAATTTTCAAAAGATAAATAGTGATATATCACTTTCATATCAACAAGGTAATGATTTACTTTATACGCATATAACAATAGCAATATAGGCATCTTATCTCTTTCAAATGATTGAAGTAAGATTCCTATTTTTTTTTTCAAGGCAACATTTAAATACTTTAATTCTTACGAAACGAACAAATATTTCCTTTCCTTTATCAAATAAATCAATGATTACATTGACCCACCCAAATATATATGGTATTGTTATCATTCCAGAGTCAAGGTTATGGTTTTAATCAAATAAAATTTATTTATAACTAATGATGATTTATTCCCTATATGTCAAAACCAATTCAACTATATCAAAAGTGGGAGTGTTTGACAGAATCCATTAATAATTTATTCAACATCCTTTCATGTCAAAACCAAAAACACATATTTATACGAACCCTATCATAAGAAATCACAATCCTACAACACTGTAAAAGAACAATGAGAGTTTATTTCCAAATAAGCATAACAACCCAAAAAGGAAAATTACGACACCATGCATAATGGATTGACCCAAGATTCGACCAACACTTGGGTCGATAAAACCATGAGGTATTTTAGAAACCCAAAAAAAAAGGTATTTGTATATATTACCAACTTCCTAGGTTTTAGATAACCTAATAGAAGCATACCCATATTTATACTAGCTCAAGGAATTTATTTAATTCACCCCTTGAAATCTCCACTATTTGATTATGAACGGTTCTACTAAAAATGGATTCCATATCATTACTTCACTATTTTATAGACATAATCAGAAATGACTACCAAAACCCCAATCTCGTCCCCATGACATGAAGCTTCGAAAGTCAGTGAAGAACATTCATTAAGCAACCATAAGGAATGGAAAAACCATAAAATACCCCATATCCCTCAATGAGCTTCCTTGATAAGCTTCTTTCTTGTATGGAGGTAAGATTTAATGTCATTCAATACATAGATGGTACTATTCTCGAGTATTCACAGCCCAAATTTTCCCATCAGCAAATTTTTGGATAGAACTTAGCAATAACCACTACCTTTTCAGGGAACTAAATGAAAAATGGAGGTCCTAAAATCAATCGATGCAAAGGTTAATTTGTAATAGTAGACACCCTCCTTTCGATTTCCCTTAGGTTAGATATATGGCCCATTAAAAATTTCAACAAAATTTCGGTCAAATTCAAAGTAAAATAATAGTCCTTGGTGTCCTACACCAAAACCAAATATTAGTTTAATACCCACAATCATAAATGAATCCCCATGAAAATCTGGCTATTGGAAGATCAACTATGATCCAATAAAACTCAGGCCCATGACATTAACCATATTTTAAAAAATGATCCAAGCCATACAGTTGTCTCGAAACACAACTTTTTAAACAATATCAAACCTTATAGACTCATTTTTCCCAAGTCAATTGATTTTGACGTTATCTAATTCTAAACAATCATTGCCATAACTATGGGTTTATCCATCCAATGTTATATCCCTTATATGTTTTTTATATGATCTAGAGACTAGCATCATGTAAATGTGATAAATGTTTTCTTACCTCAAGTGTTACGATTTCCCTCCAAGATCTCTTATGTAACTTCACTTAACTAATTTTCATGGGTTAATGCATAGTTTGATCACTATGATCATTGGATCAACACTTCCAGTAGATAAAGTAGCAAAAACCATAGGTATACATTAACTTATGCACTTAATCCTAATATGTAACCATAACTATAATAATTTAGATTACACCCTTATAAATATTTTGACCTTGCAATAATGGTTGAAGACCAAGTCATGAACTAATATTACAATCATAAAATCATCAATAACCCACCACTTCCTAAGAAATTCTCTCACCTGGTTGTTAGACCACTAATAACTATTACCTTCCCTTTGGTCTTTAATGAGCCATCAGTGGTGGTTTCTTCAGATCAATGACTGTCATACCATCATCACTAAGAGTCTATAACCATTTCCAAACATTCGAGCAATTATAGACCAAATTCCAAGATAATGTGTTACAACTAAGGTATAATATTCATCATAATCGTACATGTTGTCATTATTTCCAGCAAGTGAGATGTACCAATATCAATAACAATTACAATAATAAATAAATTTATCCAATACATATGAAATCATCATACTCAACATGGTAAGTATAGTCATGTAGCGTGATTTATCACTATTGAGAAGTCATCAGTGAATAGTAAACATCCAAGCCATAGTCATAGTAGCAACCAATTCAAAGTCCACCAAAGGTGAAACAAGTCGATTAAGTTTTTGCTAGGTTGAAGTAACTCATATACACACTAACGATAGCATGGTGCACTACATTACATCTATTACTAAGTACCCAATAAAATCTAAATCATGTCCACACCAAACATCATCATACCTAGTAGAAAGGTAAATACATGTGACCACCAAAGATATGGACAACAAGTAATACATCATAAATGCTAAGTGATTTACGAATGTTGCACTAAGCAATAAGTGTTATTGTGCAGCTTTCACATTGTAACTACATGTAAGTGTGTATATCATTTTTCAAGATACACACATGTATGTGTAGCTACATACTTATTTACTCACAAAAAAATCATATTCTCCTAGCTCTCATTAACCACTGGACCACATCTTTTAACTTATCCTTATGAAAAAATAGATCAAAATTACGGGATGTGACATACTTCCCCCCTAAAGAATCATCGTCATGATGAATTTTACTCTTTAATCGCAATCAGAATAATAAATCACATTAAATCAATAAATCAACATAAGTGAAAGTTTTCAGAATAATCGTAATCAGAATAATAATAAGTGAAAATTTGAATTTAGAATAATCAACATTTTCATTAAAAAAAGCTTACAATTTTCGAAGTCTAAATTCAAATTTATTGGTTGTAGTAGCCTTTCAATCAGCAAAAATTGTCACATAATAAAAAATATGACATTATTTTTGTCATTACATCCAGTCATATCATGCAATATTATTTAATTTTTATAACAGATAGTCAAAAACAAGTTATATATCACATAAACAAACAATGAAAACACTATTTTTAACTCCACCAAGGCTTTAAAAACTATTTTTGTTTCATTATCCCACTTGCATTTCCATACTTTTCCTTGTGTAATTTCCAATTTCTTTGAAATTTACCCAGCAATTTTTCCTTTCTCTTCCATTTAAGCCTTTTTGTTTTTTGCATACTTCTAAGTATTGGTTTTTCTTTCATACTAATAAACCTTTGAATTTCATTGGGAACTGTCAATACTATTCACTATGTCTTAAGTGCTTTAAGGAACTCACTTTTAACTCTAATTTCCATGATGAAACTTAAGAAACTTTGATGTTGCATTAATAGACATAGGATCACATTTTTAAACATGTTTCTTTTTATTTTCAAAACATAAATAAGATTTCTCATTCCATTTTCATATATTCACTAGATAGAAGGAACTCAGTTGTATTAGTATCAAACATCAATAGGAAGTTCTACTTAACTTACTTGATATCACGTTAGGAAACTTATTCCTTCTTCTTAGCTTATTAGCCACCACAATGTTGTTATGCTCCTTGCTGGAAATTACAACAAGTTCTAATGTTGTTTTCATCCTAGTAGTCCACATTTTTTGCCATATCATTTCCACCACTTTTCCTAAAGTTGTAGGTGAAGAAGAGCTAACGCTCTTGTATTCTTTTTCTCTTTTTGAGTCAGAATTTATTACATATCCTATTCTATCATTTTGGCATTTCTGATAATTGTTTATATAGTAGATAGTCCATACCTATCTACTTCATCTACCAATTTTGGGTTTAGTTTCCAATCATATATAACATTCCAAAAACCTATCCTTAAAAGACAGTCTAGCAGTAAGTGATTCTATCATTGATTTCCATCAATCAGTTGAAGTTATTTTCCTTGGCTGATCATTTCACACTTTACCACTTGCTCGAAGAATCCTTCAGGTCTTATGTGTCATGAAGGATTCTTAGAATTTTTCTCTAACTTCTTTATCACCAAACCTGAAGCATATCATGGTTTGGTTCATTCTCCATGATTCCTCCTTCACATATCCATTATATTTTTAAAAATACAATTTATTCAGATAGCATAAGGACCCAATAATTCCAAGAGCTACAACCTTCAGATCTAATAGAAAATCCATGCACAGGCAGTGTTTTAGTGCAATTTTTGAGCTAGAGAGGGGATTTTTGTTTCTGGGATTTTTTGTATTTTTTTATTTTTTGTGACGGTTTTGATTTTTTAGGATTGATTTTATTTTTTAATTTATTGTATGTTTTTAATTTTTATGTTTGTATGTATGCATGTGATGTTTGATGTTTATATATTTGGATTTATGTGGAGTATGGAACTCAAATTCCTTTTTAGATTATTTTTTTGCATCCATGTTGATTCCAAATCCATTTTTGTGATCCCCTTATCATATACCCTCTCTAAATTCCATGAATTATGTGATTGTTTTGTAATTCTGAAATAGGTCCACGTATACACCTAAATCCTCACTTTTCATCTTTCATACCTATTACTAAAAATTTCCTTTTTGTAAATAAGGTTCATTGATGCATTTATTTCTTAAGAGGGAGCCTTAAGGGGCTTACTGGGAATGGGGTATGATAATTCAAATAATCATTATGAGTTAGAGGTAGTACACAAAAAGAGTATCGATATGCGGTCCCAACCTTAGTTATTCTTGTATTAGTTATCCTTGTCCCTTTATGTCTTATACACATTGCATGTCTAACACCTTACTTACATCTCACCACTTGCTACCTTGTTCATCCATTTACTTAATCCATGACACCTCTTTTTCATTCTACATGACTTAGCATATGTGGCCGACATCATCACCTGTGAATGATGGTTTCACTATTAGGTTTTTCCTTATTTGACAAAGTATCTCATGGGTAATGACGTCGTATAAATACTCACTAAGCAAGTAAGTTAGAATCATAGGAACTGAAATTCTCTATGGTCTCTAATGCCAAATTCAAATTTTCTCACTCAGTCCTTTTATATTATACTTGACTTGGATTGGATTGGACACTCTTATTTTTGGTAGGATTACTTGTGCTACTCCTTCATCTATAGAGAGTCTAGGATAGAAACGGTGTTCTCATTCTCCACCTAATAAAAATTATCTCTTGATGTGTTGCCTCTCTGGAAATATAGATGCATTAGCAACCACCCTAAAAGTAATTTCTCCATCTTTATAATTTTACATAGATTATTTCATTACCCTTCCCCATTTCTCTATGTTATCTTAGTGTTATATGTACATTGATGTTAATTAGCATAGTGCTCTTATTTTATCAACTCCTTAACTTCCTTTATGTATATTTTAGTTATATTTTCCATTTTTGTCTTATCTATCATCAATATGGACCTCTTATCTCCCATTTACTAATATCCTAGAAGGGTACTCTCCTCTATCTTGATTGTACACCTTGGAAACCCTGTGTTGACCTAGTGTAGGGATTACTACCCTTTAGATATGTGACCTCACCCAAGGGAAATCCATCACACAAACACCATCACCTAGGGGAAATCATGTCTATTTCAGTATACTTATTTCCAAATGCCATCGTCCCCTATGTAAACCTAATTTCACAATCGATCCCTTTTGTTCCTTCAAATCTATTTCCAAATTCCATTTTCCCATGTGTAAAATTTTATGCATGGTTTATTATGTCTACAAGCTCCATTCAAGACCTACTCTCATCCAAATCAACACTCTATGTTGGCCGAGTGAAATATTACTTATGTATTAAATTCGCATGTGATAGTGGCATGGAAGAAGTGGTGCATGGATAAGCATGAAAGGTTGACATATTTTCACCCTAAGGTTTTGCGCTGAGAAGGAAAAAGTTTGGGACTTATCCATTTTGACATACATGGGATAAAAATAGGATGAAGTGTAGAGCACGGAAGTATAAGAACAAGAATAATTCTCAGTGAAGGGAAAGATATTTTCAGAGAAAGTGGAATATCAAGAGACATGCAATGGTAAAATTAATAATAGGATTGGATCTGGAGTTAATTATAAATAATCTATTATTAGGAAAAGCTTACATGTTTCTTTAGTTATCTTTGTAATTAGTGCATAGATATTTTGATCATGTGGCCTATTTTGAGAGTGCATGGGTAGTGAAGGAAAATTCCCCTCCCCTATATGTATGTATGTATGTATGTATGTATGTATGTATGTATTGATTTACACTATTTAGAAAGAGAAATGAATCACTGGATGTAACAGAGTTATGTTGTTGTTATGTTTATGTGCATGACTTTGTGATGATACATATGGTGTATTCATCTTCTGTGCTTTGACATGATTTAATATAATGGATCATTATGGATGAATATTGATTTTTGATGTCTCTTTTCATGGTTATTATATTTTCAATCTGATATTAATCCTTATGTGGATCTATTTATCTTTCCTTATTATGTGTGTTTTCCAAATTGAGCTCATAGATATGACTGATAGAATGCTGAGAATATGCACTTTGATTATGATTATTATAAACATTTCCATGTCTAACAATTGTGGGAAGACAAGTAATAAAGAGGGGACCTGGTACCTTTTCACGTGACTCTAGGTGAGCACTCAGATCTATCTGAGATAGATAGTGTTAGTGCATCTAGGGTGTTGAGTGGGAAAATAAGACTACATTTTGGTTTTGTCTGGGACCTCTTTTCAAACTCCTTACCACGATGTTATACAACGATGGCATATCAATTGAATCTTGCGGCCATTATATATTGGGTTGTTGATGGACAAGATTATTTGTACGGAAAGATATGGTTTTGAACCTGATTTCAATGCATGTGTAAATTGGGTTGAAGAACATATTTATCATGAGCTTTATGAGATGCCTATTTTGCTACTTTCCTATAGAGTTGTAACTGAGTAGGTATGTTTGCATATACATCATCAAGAAGAGTCTGGAGTAATATACCAAGGATTTGGATGCAAGAAGAGTACCAAGATTTGTTTGATGCAGATGAATCTTGGACGCATGCTATGCAGATCATTTATGGGTTAGTGTTGTTCTACAGTTATACCTTGGAGTACATTGTTATCTATGTATTCTCTGTACTGAAAGTTGTTGGAGTTTGAATTTTTTACGTGAGCCGCAGAGGATCTTACATCTTTGCATTATTCCTTTAGAAATTAATATCTTGATGGCGTGTGCTAAGTTTTAGAGCACCTACCTATGGCTAGCTAAATGATACCACCGTATGCAGGGGCAGGAGTAGGAGAAATTTTGGTGAAAGATGGAGGACCTTGTGGTAGAAAGGTAAGAGAGAAGAAAGGTGGCTTAAGTATTAAATGAAGTGTACAACAGAGGGAATTGGCGAAGAAGCACAAAACTAAGGAGTCTATGGAGTTATCGGAGGATGATTTCTGCACAAAGTATTTGAAAGCTCACGATGGAAGACGTGAGAAGCTGGAGCATTAGGATATCCCTCACTTAGGCAAGCGCAGTAGAGAATACCCTTCAGCTTTTGATGAGAGTGTTTCTAATGAGGAAATATTGAGGACTATGGGTGTGCATTTGATCTCACCTGGTGACCTAACCTTTGAAATTAGTGTTCGAGTTTCAAAATTAACTATTGATAAAAAGGCAAGTGTAGGTAATCCAATGGCTTCAGTTAGTTATCATTTCCCTTTGAATATAGAATTACATCAAGCACCACATACATCTATGGCATTATAGGCAAAAACATATTTGTTGTTTGGAGGACCGATTGGAGGAATATTTTCTGGTGCGTCATCAGGGCAGAGCATAGGTGCGAAGAACATTAGAAACACGTCTGCAAGTACCAAAACCTCACAGAATGTTGGAGTTCACTTTAGTACTACTATTGGGATGTAAGGAATTACATCTAATGGTTTGGAACCCACTCCAAGAGGTGGTTTAGGAGGATCAGAGGGCTCAGGATCAAGTGGATTAGGTGGTTCTGGTGGTGGAGGAAGTATTGGTGGCAGTTCTAGTTATGGATCTGGAGGACAAGACTCACATATCCAACAACCCCCACATCATCCTTAGTAAGTTTATTATGATATGTTCCTCCACTTTCCATAATATAGACATATTTAATATGTTACAGAGCATGTGCATAAGTGTGAGCTTTTATGACGTGCTAAGAGAATCATCACCCAGATAGGAAGGTGATTCAATTTTCTACTACTCTTCAAGGGCGCAAACATAACTAGTACAAAAAGTATAACCCACATCAGAATGCATTGGATTATAATGCTTTATACTCTATGTTTCTAGATGAGTTCCATATTCTAGAGTTTGAATAGAAAATTATCAACATGCTTAAGGACATAAAACATGGCTTATTAGAAAGTGTTCGTGAGTATGACGTGCATTTCCAAACTTTGTTGTCAAAGCTGTCTTATGACATACATACTAGTCAACATGCACATTGGTTTGTTGGTGGGTTAATTAATTCATTCATAAGGGAACTATATCATAATACTTTTTTGGATCCACATGACTCTTTGGAGGTAACTTTGTGCACTGAGGTAGTTGGGAGTGTAGACATTTGAGTGAATCTATTTTTAGAAGCGTGGATTGCAACTATGGAAAAACAGTTAGAGAATCTCTCTACTAATTCAACTCATGAAACACGCATTTGAATATGGTCTATAAATTGCGAGGTTGAAGGACATACCAAGGATATTTTTCCTTTTAATTCGGTGCATGTCATGCTGTTGGATCACAATATTTGTGAAGACACCCAAAATTGGGTCGCAACCCTCTAGGCCCCCCTTCGACTAACATACCCCTTACCATGACCCCTCCACACAAAATTATTAATTTAACTACCCATATTAAGTTAATAATTCCCTCACATATCCACCTCACCATGGACACATTCCAAGCCTATTTATTAACCTAGACTAAATCACCACCTCCCTTAACTAACTAAGACTCATTCTAACCCTAACATTCATTACCTATTATCCCTCCTACAATTTTTCTACTTCATTTAGCACCAACCCAAACTCCTAGTCCATAAAAAATCATGACCCCTCCACACAAAATTATTAATTTAACTACCCATATTAAGTTAATAATTCCCTCACCTATCCACCTCACCATGGACACATTCCAAGCCTATTTATTAACCTAGACTAAATCACCACCTCCCTTAACTAACTAAGACTCATTCTAACCCTAACATTCATTACCTATTATCCCTCCTACAATTTTTCTGCTTCATTTAGCACCAACCCAAACTCCTAGTCCATAAAAAATCTTAACCAACGCTAAAAATGGAGAGAAAAGGCTATTTTTGGAAAAATATGACCTTTTCTCCCTAACTAATGTCAGTTATTCCTCAACTGGTGCCACTCAGCTAACCATCATTTCTTTTAAGTAATAAATTTCAATCCTTTACCCGGGTTCTTCCTAGATCTTAACTTTTGGGAATTCTAGGATTGGAATTCTTGAGCATCTAAGTGACCTCGTGATGAATCAGAGATCATTCCAAGCATTCACAACCTCCACTAAGCATCAATAATGTGTTCGAAAGCATTGGATCATTCATAGACAAGTCCAGAGCCTTCTGTTATTGCTACATGGGATCAGGACTTGTCTCTCCTTCAACCACAACTATTCTTTCTACAACCAGCTTCCAATCTATAAGTAAGTGATTTCTACCTTGTCATTTCTTTCATTATTTAAGTTATTAATCATTTATATACTTTCTTTCACCTTCTACCCTTCCCAGATCTCTTCCATCTCACCTCTACTTAACCTTTTTCCCATTTAACCTATGTACTCATCCCAAATGCCTATTTCTTCATATTTGAGTCTTTAATAAAATCCTACCACCTTACCTAAGCCTCCCCAGATCTCTGTGCAATCAGAGAGAGAGATCCAAACCACCTCATTTTAATGTTTGCACTCAATTTCCCCTATTGGCATCGACTATTACCAAGTACCAACACCATTTTCCCAATCAATACCGGTCTCTGTGACTAGTAATTTATCTCATAATAGTGAGCTCCTAACTCATATAAACCTTCCAAAATCTCACCCAATCTCACCCTGACTTCCTAAACACCTCTGCCACACCTACCAGCCTTAACAACACCTTGCCTTCTCTAGATTTAGTTTTATATTTAATAATTATCTTAAATATAGTCTATTGTTAGCATATGAGAAACCTAAATCGTATTTTTACAATCAGACCTTTCTTTTACTAGAATTTATTTACATTAAGTTTTTTTTAAACAATGGATTGATGACCTTTCTAGGAAGTATCACACTTCTTGGATCTAGCATACGCTAGGAATTCCACTGTCATATGTTATTGTAATTTATTTGATGGTAGTGTTGTGATTCTATATGTAGTTATTCCAAGCCAAAAATGAGATCTTCATGATCAACCTGGTCTTCTCAATGGTTCACAACATTGTGATGAAACATTTTGGCACACCCAGTGGGACCTTAGTTTGTGGTTTTCATTCTATTCATATAGGTTACATATTTTGTGTTTCCTTTCTAAATCGTTATTCACTAAATCTTCTTCTTTGGTAATCTACTCCTTTTTAATTATTCTAAATGAAACACTTCTTTTGGTGCATTTAAAAATAATCCTTCTTCTTTATTTTGTTCTTGCATTAGTGAAATTCATTCTTCTTTCTATTCACTCTTGTTTACATTGAATCATACTTCAATTTGGGGTTTAAAACACTTGCATTTCATGCTTATATGTCTGCATATTTAGCTCACATAGTTAAGTAGCAATCATACGACTAAGGTCATGACTATTTTGTGATTGATTAACAAAGCGTATTTCACATTTGTGCACACACTTCTTGTCTAAATCACTTAACACAATATACAAACTTCTTAAACATTCCCTTTTACGAATAATCCATCAAGGATTTAAAAACCCATTGGTGGTGGGCCCCGCCCGGTGTTCTGGCTCATTTGTCATATCTTAGCTCGGACCTCACATACCACAAGGTATATCGAGGGCTCTTTTTCCAAAAATAACCTGAAACCATCCATAGATTACTTTCTAAGTACCTTCGTTATCCAAATATTCTATATCATTCACAGTCAGTCTTAAAGCGTAAACCAACTAAACACTAAAAATATGATCTTAGGATAACATGTTTATTTAGTTTTTACTTGTTAGATTTTCACCTTTTTCTTGTCTCCTATAGTTTGAGTTGTGAGGATGTATTCACCACGTTTTCTTATTTTTTTCACACTCAACCATCACAACTAGTTAATTCTGGTTTTTCCTGAGTGTTTCATTTCATATTTTTTATACACAGCCTCTTTCAGAGCTTATTATGACTAAATATTTACCCAAAAATCTTAATTTCTTCACTTCCCTAGTTTTATTAGTAATTGGCATCAGTCCAATGACCGGAATTTGTCTTTCTACCTAACCGGAACTGGTTTACTGACCGATATTGGTCTCTGTGATTTGATTTTTATCAAAAGAAACAACCTATTTCCATCCTTCCAAACGTTTGTTTCAGAGTTTTGTCAATTTTACATAGCCTAGAATATATATCTTCTATCTTTCTTATGGTTTAGACTTGCCAATAGGTGCGAGAACTTTCCTTCCATGCTAGTTATAGACCTTTTCCTACTACGTTGTCATCGATGTCTATTTCTTCACTGATGGACCCCAATGTTCCTATAACTATACCTACAGGTGACAAGGAATTTTCTAAATTCCTTGATCATAATGTCAAAGCCTTACAACATTACCTCGCCCATTCTTCGACCTGCGACTCAACGGGCCAACCGTTGTTTGGTATGCCTACCTCCATACCCCCTACCATATTTGTGAATGCTACTTTAGCATCACTTACTCATGTGTCAATGCCACCTACTGCACTCTTGACATCCATCACACCTTCAGCGTCTATCACATGTTTGACATATGTCACACCCCCAAACCTCTTCCATCTCCTTGACATATGCCATAAAATCATCCACAGCTTCTAGTATAGGGATCCCCACATCATCAATACCTATTACTTCGCAACTGGCAGTTGTGTCAACATCATATATGCCTTATCATAATTTTTTGGTCTTAATTGCTCCTACTCTATGAAATTTTACCACGAGGATCTTCCCACAAGATCCTCCCACCTACACCCTTCCTCAGTCACATCCTATAGTTTCCACCTTGAATTCACGGTACATGCCCTCATCATTTATTCTTGCCTATGTACCTGCTTCACATTTAACATATTCGATACCACCATACACTAGTATGTTTTCTATGACTTATTCATCTCATCCACTCCCTTATACCACAAGGGACACTCCTCAGTATAATCTTACCATGGATCTTATCAAGATGATGATGGATAAGAGACAAACACTCGAGGCCTCCATTTTCAGATCTCATAAAGTTCTAACCTATGATGAAATTTGTAATGAACCCATTCACCCATCCATACCTATTCATCCCTATCCTGCACAATGGGAGTTTCCCAAATTTAAATTTTTTACTGGTAAGGAAGATCCCCAATAGCACTTCAGTTCATTCAAACATGTTTGTTATTTGATAGGATAAGATGATGCCTTACTCATTTGATTGTTTCCCAAGTCACTGTCGTGACCCACCCTAGATTGGTATAGTGATTTTCCCAGGCACTCAGTCTTCTTCTTCAACCAATTTTCCCAAAACTTCCTTAATCATTTCTCAATCAATATCTCTAAGAAGGTCTCTATGGCAGGCTTATACTCTATTCTCCAATACAAGGATGAATCTATCACTGATTTTGTCACACATTGGCACGGCCTCATCAATTAACTCACCTTTCAGCTACCACAAGAATAGATCATATATTTGTTCACAAAGGCATGTGCTAGACACATTTCCCTGACTCTCCAGGTTCAAACATTTCAGGCATTTGACAAATCCTTCACCATGGCTTGGAAATTGGAGATTTGTGCCCTTGAAGAAGAGAAACTTAAGTTGCATAACAAGAATTCTAACTTCAAATCGAATGAATCTTCTTATAAACCACTAAACAACCATTCTAATAACCATTCCAAAGCCAAAGGATCTACTAACATAGTGATTTTGAAATCCAGCCCCTCTCATCCGTCTAATCAACCAAAATAACCTGCCAACCTCTCTCCTTTTCAAAACTTCCAATACAAGTATGAAAAAAGGGCTTACATGCCTATCAAAGAACCGTATTCTTCTATGTTGGAAAGTATTTTAAAATCTAGAGCCATCACCCTTCCACCTATCAAACCAAACACTGGTTTTTATCCTTCTCATCCTACATCGTCATGGTTTGTAACTATCACTGAGTTAGGGGACATATCGACAGAAATTCCAAAACCTTCAAGAACATTGTCTAAGGAATCCTTGATACTGTCAATCTCGTTCTAAACAACCCTAATGCACCTACCATTTCCAATATGGGTATGTTTAAGAAACCTTTTCCTAATCATACCCCTTCATCAAATCAGGAGTTGGAGACCTCTACTAGTGACACTAATGCGCATGAGGTTCATGTCATTTTAAGCATAATACCTATTCCATCCATCCAGTTTCATGTTGTAGTGTCTATTGAGGAAATTCTTGCACAAAATCCTCTATCCACAGAGGGGCTTGTCACACCTACTCCTCTACCCATAAAGTATCCTACCCCACCTATTTCATTACCTACCACAAATCCTATCTTGTCAATTCCTCTACCCAAAGAGGAACCTATCTCATCCATTCCTCTACCCAAGGAGGAACCTATCTCACTTTTTCCTCTACCCAAGGAGGAACTAACCCTATCCACCTTTCTACCTAAAGAGGAGTCCACATCACTTGTCTGGAATTTTCCTCGATCCATAGAGGAGCCACTCCTATCTCCTCTTATTATAGGAAATGCTTCTCCCAGGGTCTTCCAATATCCTTTCAACCTTCTTACATCACTCCTGCCTACTGAATCAGAGGTGAAAACCTTCCCTTTATCACAGGACTCAAATTTATGGACAGATTTCACCACTAGTTTTTTGTCTTCTCAACTAAAACTATTCTCACTTTTGGTGGAACAATTAGAGTATGTTGATTAATCCACACTCTGGGGGTGCCTTCAACTCTTAGTATCCACCCAAATGTAGATGTTGTCCCCAGATACCTTAACTATATATCCTAAGGTATGTAAGGTAACTAAAACCATAGTACCTGATCAAATCATATCAACCCATTCTTCTTCATCTTCTTCTTCACTCAAACCCCTATCCACAACTAAACCTACCAATTCCTTAGGGATCTTACTAAAACCTAGCCTACGGCATCCCACAGTGAAACTAGACTTGTCTACTTAACCATCACCCATCAAAAAACTTATTGTTGCACCTAAGACGAAGACCCAACCTCTCATGCCTCACACCCTGACCTCTATCGTGCTTTCTCTTTCACCTTTTCCTCTACCTTCAATTTTAGGCCCACATCCTTCCACCTTGGTCAAGTTACCTCTTCATCAAGGCATATCCAAGGCATGAAAACCCACACCCACACCTTTACCTTCTAATTTTCCCACATGTTTACCTTCATCACCTTTTCTACCTACATCTTCTCTATAACCTACAACCACACTATTTCCAATACCACCACTCTCACCTTGGATTTCTAGGGTACCCCCGCCTTCTATCTCTTCTTCTACCTCATGCACCCCTACTGCACCTTTACCCAAGAATGTGCAACCTAAACCAAAACAAAAACCTTAACTACCTACCACAAAGGTAGTCACACCTACTCCACCTCCAGTAGCACCTCTCCCATGAAAATCACCCACACCTTCATCCAAGCCAACTCTGACTTCTCACTGTGATCCATTAGTAGGATCCTATTCTAACATCCTGGCTAGGTTGTTACAAACCTCCGCTTTCTCATTACCACCTATTAAGCTTTATGACCCCATCAAATCCAAAATAGTATGGTTTGACTATGAAAAAATATTTGTCTATCATCACTCATGAGGGAATGATGTCGAAGGTTATAAGGCCCTCAAAAATATTATCCTTCAACTCTATACTTCAGATGGTCTCTTCAATGAATATGACCTATTCAAGGTGAATTCCATTCCCCCTTCGCCTTCCGCCACATGGTCTAGCCTTATATCTATTCAGTGGCCTTTACCTTCATCTCTACAACCCTATTTTCATCCTCCAATATTTGAAATAAATATGGTCTGAGTAGCCACTCGATCACAAAAGATAAAGGAAAAGATAAAAATGGTATCCCATCCAGTGCACCTTCACCCACCATTCCACCTACACCTTCCCCTAAGGTAACCATCCGTGGGTCGGATTATCCTATTTCTAATAGAGTCACATATCATTCTATGATTAAACAACTTCATCAATCTCCTCTAAATATATCCTTTTATGACCTAATTCAAACCTTCGAGTCTCATCATCAGTCCCTCATTGAGGTCCTGCATTATTTAGAGGTTCCACCAAATGATCCTAAACCTGTGGACACTATCTTTACCCCTCATCATGTGGCCACCCTCACCACTCCACCTCAAACTTCTTCCCCCGTTACCTCTCCTCAAGTTTTCACCATCAGTTTCTCTAACTCAGAGATTTCCCCTTTACAATCAAATGATCTTGATCCCACCCTCTTCATATTTTCCTACATGAAATATACTCATGTTTGACGTATTATGATTGATGTAGGTGCTAACATTAATATAATTTATTCCCATGTGTATGAACAATTGCACATACTCACCAATTACATGCATAATAACCCTTTTTTATGTTTCATTCTTTCAATGAGGCCATGAGTTATACCCTTAGCACCATCATCCTCCATATCTATGTGGGTCCCTGCATTAGTCCCAAACTATTCTATGTTCTTGATGGGGAATTTCAATATAACATGTTCCTTGGCCAACCTTGGATTCACAACATGGGGTGTGTACCTTCAACCCTTTACCGTTGCCTAAAATTTGAATATGAATGGGCACCCCTTACACCATTCAGATGGATCCTTCACCTTTTAAAATCTTCAACATGCTTTACCAACCAAATGATGCCCTTGTTCCATTCAAGGTCATCTTCTTTTGTTTCCTCATTTACCACTATTATTGATTAGCACCTTCCATACCAGGCATCTATTCCTTCTGCCTAACCACAAAAACGCTTCATAGTTTAGCCCATCTCACACCA
>CM034154.1:421024554-421106678 GCA_019776745.2 Taxus chinensis
CTAAAATTGCAGGTTTGAAGGACATCACCAAGATATTTTCCTTTTATTCGTGCATGTCATGCTGAGGATCAAATAGTTGTAAACACAAATTGGTCGCAACCCTTAGACCCCCCCCCCTTCAACTAACATCCCCTACCATGACCCCCCCCAAATTATTAATTTACTACCATATTAAGTAATAATTTCCCTCACCTATATCCCCTCACCAATGACACTTCCACCTAGTTATTAAACCTAGACTAATTCACCACCTCCCGTAACTACAAGAACTCATTCTAACCCTAACTGCATTCCTATATCCCTCCCTACAATTTTTCTACTTCCTTTAGCACAACCAAACTCCTAGTCCTAAAATCATGACCCCTCCACACAAAATTATTAATTTAACTACCTATTAAGTTAATAATTCCCCACCTATCCACCTCAACCATGACACATTCCAAGCATTCAAGCCCATTTATTAACCTAGACTAAATCACCACTCCCTTAACAAATAAGACTCATTCTAACCCTAACATTGTGTTCATTACCTTTATCCCTCCTAAATTTTTCTGGGTTCTTTAGCACCAGTCCCCAAACTCCAGTCCATAAAAAATCTTAACCAACCAAATTAGCGCTCCCCCGGCTCTTTTTGTGGGCCCCTCTCCTTTTCTTCTCCCTCCCTCCTTCCGTTCTTCCCTCCCTTGTTGCCCCTCCGCTACCCCTCCCTTTCTTTTCGTAATAAATTTCAATCTTTACCCCGGTTCTTCCTAATCTTACTTTTGGGAATCTAGGATTGAATTCTTTATGAGATCAAGTGACCTCGTGATGAATCAAGATTCATATCAGCATTCACATTCACAACCCCACTAAGCATCATAATGTGTTCGAAAGCATGGTCATTCATAACAAAGTCCAGAGCTTCTGTTATTGCTACATGGATCCCAGGACTTGTCCCTTCCTTCACCACACTATTTTTCTACAAACCAGCTTCCATCTTAGTAGTGATTTTACTACTTAGTCATTTCTTTCAATTATTTAAAGTTATTAATCATTTAATACTTTCGTATCTTTCACCTTCTAACTCTACCCTTCCCAATCTCTTCTTCCATCTCACCTCTACAATAACCTTTTTCCTCCCATTTAACCTATGCGCTCATCCCAAATGCCTATTTCTTCATATTGAGTCTTATAAAATCTACCACCTTACCTAATCCCATCCCCAGATCTCTGTTGCAAATCAGAAAGAGATCCAAACCACCATCTTTTACTGTTTGCACTCAATTCCCCTATTGGCATCGACTATTACCAAGTACCAACACCATTTTCCCAATCATACCGTCTCTTGTGACCTAGTAATTTAATCTCATAATCAGTGAGCTCCTAACTCATAAAACCTTCCAAAATCTCACCCAATCTCACCCTGACTTCCTAAACACCTCTGCCACACCTACCAGCCTTAACAACACCGTGCCTTCTCTAGATTTAGTTTTATATTTAATATTATCTAAATATAGTCTAGTGTTAGCATATGAGAAACCTAAATCGTATTTTACAATCAGACCTTTCTTTTACTAGAATTTATTTACATTAAGTTTTTTTTAAACAATGGATTGATGACCTTCTAGGAAGTATCACACTTCTTGGATCTAGCATACTCTAGGAATTCCACTGTCATATGTTATTGTAATTTATTTGATGGTAGTGTTGTGATTCTATATGTAGTATTCCAAGCCAAAAATGAGATCTTCATGATCAACCTGGTCTTCTCAATGGTTCACAACATTGTGATGAAACATTTTGGCACGACCCAGTGGGACCTTAGTTTGTGGTTTTCATTCTATTCATATATGTTACATATTTTGTGTTTCCTTTCTAAATCGTTATTCACTAAATCTTCTTCTTTGGTAATCTACTCCTTTTTAATTATTCTAATGAAACACTTCTTTTGGTGCATTTAAAAATAATCCTTCTTCTTTATTTGTTCTTGCATTAGTGAAATTCATTCTTCTTTCTATTCACTCTTGTTTACATTGAATCATACTTCAATTTGGGGTTTAAAACACTTGCATTTCATGCTTATATGTCTGCATATTTAGCTCACATAGTTAAGTAGCAATCATACGACTAAGGTCATGACTATTTTGTGATTGATTAACAAAGCGTATTTCACATTTGTGCACACACTTCTTGTCTAAATCACTTAACACAATATACAAACTTCTTAAACATTCCCTTTTACGAATAATCCATCAAGGATTAAAAACCCATTGGTGGTGGGCCCCGCCCGGTGTTCTGGCTCATTTGTCATATCTTAGCTCGGACCTCACATACCACAAGGTATATCGAGGGCTCTTTTTTCCAAAATAACCTGAAACCATCCATAGATTACTTTCTAAGTACCCTTCGTTATCCAAATATTCTATATCATTCACAGTCAGTCTTAAAGCGTAAACCAACTAACACTAAAAATATGATCTTAGGATAACATGTTTATTTAGTTTTTACTTGTTAGATTTTCACCTTTTTCTTGTCTCCTTAGTTTTGAGTTGTGAGGATGTATTCACCACGTTTTCTTATTTTTTTCACACTCAACCATCACAACTAGTTAATTCTGGTTTTTCCTGAGTGTTTCATTTCATATTTTTTTATACACAAGCCTCTTTCAGAGCTTATTATGACTAAATATTTACCCAAAAATCTTAATTTCTTCACTTCCCTAGTTTTATTAGTAATTGGCATCAGTCCAATGACCGGAATTGTCTTTCTACCTAACCGGAACTGGTTTACTGACCGATATTGGTCTCTGTGATTTGATTTTATCAAAAGAAACAACCTATTTCCATCCTTCCAAACGTTTGTTTCAGAGTTTTGTCAATTTTACATAGCCTAGAATATATATCTTCTATCTTTCTTATGGTTTAGACTTGCCAATAGGTGCGAGAACTTTCCTTCCATGCTAGTTATAGACCTTTTCCTACTACGTTGTCATCGATGTCTATTTTCTTCACTGATGGACCCCAATGTTCCTATAACTATACCTACAGGTGACAAGGAATTTTCTAAATTCCTTGATCATAATGTCAAAGCCTTACAACATTACCTCGCCCATTCTTCGACCTGCGACTCAACGGGCCAACCGTTGTTTGGTATGCCTACCTCCATACCCCCTACCATATTTGTGAATGCTACTTAGCATCACTTACTCATGTGTCAATGCCACCTACTGCACTCTTGACATCCATCACACCTTCAGCGTCTATCACATGTTTGACATATGTCCACACCCCCAAAACCTCTTCCATCTCCTTGACATATGCCATAAAATCATCCACAGCTTCTAGTATAGGGATCCCCACATCATCAATACCTATTACTTCGCAACTGGCAGTTGTGTCAACATCATATATGCCTTATCATAATTTTTTGGTCTTAATTGCTCCTACTCTATGAAATTTTACCACGAGGATCTTCCCACAAGATCCTCCCACCTACACCCTTCCTCAGTCACATCCTATAGTTTCCACCTTGAATTCACGGTACATGCCCTCATCATTTATTCTTGCTATGTACCTGCTTCACATTTAACATATTCGATACCACCATACACTAGTATGTTTTCTATGACTTATTCATCTCATCCACTCCCTTATACCACAAGGGACACTCCTCAGTATAATCTTACCATGGATCTTATCAAGATGATGATGGATAAGAGACAAACACTCGAGGCCTCCATTTTCAGATCTCATAAAGTTCTAACCTATGATGAATTTGTAATGAACCCATTCACCCATCCATACCTATTCATCCCTATCCTGCACAATGGGAGTTTCCCAAATTTAAATTTTTTACTGGTAAGGAAGATCCCCAATAGCACTTCAGTTCATTCAAACATGTTTGTTATTTGATAGGATAAGATGATGCCTTACTCATTTGATTGTTTCCCAAGTCACTGTCGTGACCCACCCTAGATTGGTATAGTGATTTTCCCAGGCACTCAGTCTTCTTCTTCTCAACCAATTTTCCCAAAACTTCCTTAATCATTTCTCAATCAATATCTCTAAGAAGGTCTCTATGGCAGGCTTATACTCTATTCTCCAATACAAGGATGAATCTATCACTGATTTTGTCACACATTGGCACGGCCTCATCAATTAACTCACCTTTCAGCTACCACAAGAATAGATCATATATTTGTTCACAAAGGCATGTGCTAGACACATTTCCCTGACTCTCCAGTTCAAACATTTCAGGCATTTGACAAATCCTTCACCATGGCTTGGAAATTGGAGATTTGTGCCCTTGAAGAAGAAGAACTTAAGTTGCATAACAAGAATTCTAACTTCAAATCGAATTGAATCTTCTTATAAACCACTAAACAAACCATTCTAAAACCATTCCAAAGCCAAAGGATCTACTAACATAGTGATTTTGAAATCCAGCCCCTCTCAATCCGTCTAATCCACCAAAATAACCTGCCAACCTCTCTTCCTTTCAAAACTTTCCAATACAAGTATGAAAAAAGGGCTTACATGCCTATCAAAGAACCGTATTCTTCTATGTTGGAAAGTATTTTAAAATCTAGAGCCATCACCCTTCCACCTATCAAACCAAACACTGGTTTTTATCCTTCTCATCCTACATCGTCATGGTTTGTAACTATCACTGAGTTAGGGGACATATCGACAGAAATTCCAAAACCTTCAGAACATTGTCTAAGGATCCTTGATACTGTCAATGCTCGTTCTAAACAACCCTAAGGCACCTACCATTTCCAATAATGGGTATGTTTAAGAAACCTTTTCCTAATCATACCCTTCATAAATCAGGAGTTGGAGACCTCTACTAGTGACACTAATGCGCATGAGGTTCATGTCATTTTAAGCATAATACCTATTCCATCCATCCAGTTTCATGTTGTAGTGTCCTATTGAGGAAATTCTTGCACAAAATCCTCTATCCACAGAGGGGCTTGTCACACCTACTTCCTCTACCCATAAAGTATCCTACCCCACCTATTTCATTACCTACCACAAATCCTATCTTGTCAATTCCTCTACCCAAAGAGGAACCTATCTCATCCATTCCTCTACCCAAGGAGGAACCTATCTCACTTTTTCCTCTACCCAAGGAGGAACTAACCCTATCCCACCTTTCTACCTAAAGAGGAGTCCACATCACTTGTCTGGAATTTTCCTCGATCCATAGAGGAGCCACTCCTATCTCCTCTTATTATAGGAAATGCTTCTCCCAGGGTCTTCCAATATCCTTTCAAACCTTCTTACATCACTCCTGCCTACTGAATCAGAGGTGAAAACCTTCCCTTTATCACAGGACTCAAATTTATGGACAGATTTCACCACTAGTTTTTTGTCTTCTCAACTAAAACTATTCTCACTTTTGGTGGAACAATTAGAGTATGTTGAGTAATCCACACTCTGGGGGTGCCTTCAACTCTTAGTATCCACCCAAATGTAGATGTTGTCCCCAGATACCTTAACTATATATCCTAAGGTATGTAAGGTAACTAAAACCATAGTACCTGATCAAATCATATCAACCCATTCTTCTTCATCTTCTTCTTCACTCAAACCCCTATCCACAACTAAACCTACCAATTCCTTAGGGATCTTACTAAAACCTAGCCTACGGCATCCCACAGTGAAACTAGACTTGTCTACTTAACCATCACCCATCAAAAAACTTATTGTTGCACCTAAGACGAAGACCCAACCTCTCATGGCCTCACACACCCTGACCTCTATCGTGCTTTCTCTCTTTCACCTTTTCCTCTACCTTCAATTTAGGCCCACATCCTTCCACCTTGGTCAGTTACCTCTTCATCAAGGCATATCCAAGGCATGAAAACCCACACCCACCACCTTTACCTTCTAATTTCCCACATGTTTACCTTCATCACCTTTTCTACCTACATCTTCTCTATTACCTACAACCACAATATTTCCAATACCACCACTTTAACCTTGGATTTCTAGGGTACCCCCGCCTTCTATCTCTTCTTCTACCTCATGCACCCCTACTGCACCTTACCCAAGAATGTGCAACCTAAACCAAAACAAAAACCTTAACTACCTACCACAAAGGTAGTCACACCTACTCCACCTCCAGTAGCACCTCTCCCATGAAAATCACCCACACCTTCATCCAAGCCAACTCTGACTTCTCACTGTGATCCATTAGTAGGATCCTATTCTAACATCCTGGCTAGGTTGTTACAAACCTCCGCTTTCTCATTACCACCTATTAAGCTTTATGACCCCATCAAATCCAAATAGTATGGTTTGACTATGAAAAAAATATTGTCTATCATCACTCATGAGGGACTGATGTCGAAGGTTATAAGGCCCTCAAAAATATTATCCTTCAACTCTATACTTCAGATGGTCTCTTCAATGAATATGACCTATTCAAGGTGAATTCCATTCCCCCTTCGCCTTCCGCCACATGGTCTAGCCTTATATCTATTCAGTGGCCTTTACCTTCATCTCTACAACCCTATTTTCATCCTCCAATATTTGAAATAATATGGTCTGAGTAGCCACTCGATCACAAAAGATAAAGGAAAAGATAAAAATGGTATCCCATCCAGTGCACCTTCACCCACCATTCCACCTACACCCTTCCCCTAAGGTAACCATCCGTGGGTCGGGATTATCCTATTTCTAATAGAGTCACATATCATTCTATGATTAAACAACTTCATCAATCTCCTCTAAATATATCCTTTTATGACCTAATTCAAACCTTCGAGTCTCATCATCAGTCCCTCATTGAGGTCTCTGCATTATTTAGAGGTTCCACCAAATGATCCTAAACCTGTGGACACTATCTTTACCCCTCATCATGTGGCCACCCTCACCACTCCACCTCAAACTTCTTCCCCCGTTAACCTCTCCTCAAGTTTTCACCATCAGTTTCTCTAACTCAGAGATTTCCCCTTTACAATCAAATGATCTTGATCCCACCCTCTTCATATTTTCCTACATGAAATATACTCATGTTTGACGTATTATGATTGATGTAGGTGCTAACATTAATATAATTTATTCCCATGTGTATGAACAATTGCACATACTCACCAATTACATGCATAATAACCCTTTTATGTTTCATTCTTTCAATGAGGCCATGAGTTATACCCTTAGCACCATCATCCTCCATATCTATGTGGGTCCCTGCATTAGTCCCAAACTATTCTATGTTCTTGATGGGGAATTTCAATATAACATGTTCCTTGGCCAACCTTGGATTCACAACATGGGGTGTGTACCTTCAACCCTTTACCGTTGCCTAAAATTTGAATATGAATGGCACCCCTACACCATTCAGATGGATCCTTCACCTTTTAAAATCTTCAACATGCTTTACCAACCAAATGATGCCCTTGTTCCATTCAAGGTCATCTTCTTTTGTTTCCTCATTTACCACTATTATTGCTACACCTTCCATATCCAGGCCATCTATCCCTTCTGCTACCACAACTTCCATAGTTAGCCCATCTACCAACCCACCTATTTCACCAAAAACTGATCCCCCACCTTTTCAGGATTCAAGTAGCTCATCTATCCTCACTACCAAAGTATTGACCTTAGACCCCTTGGTAGGTGTTTTTTAATTTCTTTCCCAGGGGGACTATCGCCTATACAACATTGACACTTTCCTTACTCCTAAAGAGTATGGAAGCCTTCACCAACACCCAAAGTATGACCGTCATGTAGGATAGATTTTTTCTTATGATCCTCCCCACCTTTTTACCAATCTAATATATGGGGTACTTGACACTTCTTCTTGTTCTATTGAACCACCTACAAAAACAAGACATTTCTCAACTAACTTCTAATACCTCACTAACCGTCACTTCGCCCATACTTTTTTTCATCGATGTGCATGGAAGGGCTTTAGCTTTGGTCTTTATGAGAAAGGTCATCACACAGTCATACCTTGCACCACCCAAAAAAACACAAAGAATGTCGTGGTATAGGATTTTTCATGCCACCTATCCCTAAGAAGTCTAGAATCAACCTCATAGAGGAAGATAAGCCTTCCCCACCTAGCTCATCAACCACACCACCTTCACCCACGGAGTCTATGGATCTAGAATCCATCCGTCCTACTTTTTATTCTTCTAAACATTGTTTCTTTGGGATATCTAACCCATAATTATGATGGTGATGTTCCTTCTTCCCTTCCTCTTCTTTATTCTGACATGTTGGATGATGACACACCATTTATCAATGTCATTCAATGTCAGGATGATGATTCTATTCTCACCTATTTAGGTGCAGATGATTCTTAAATTCACTAGTCATTACCTTCTGAGACATAAACCATGCTGAAATAATTTACCATAGAGATCAACATTCACACTCAGGATGACCCTCAAATACTAAAGATAGGCCAATCTTTAGATTTTTCCGAACAAGAAGCCTTCACCTCTTTCCTTCGATATCATAGCAATGTTTTTTCTTGGTATTATGTTGATATGTCCGGTATTGACTGTAATATTGTGGTCCATAATATCATGACTATCCCCAATACCAAAATTTTGAAACAGAAGCTATGAAAAATGCATCCATGCATTTCTCTACTTGTGAAAGAGGAACTCCAATGCCTTCTTTTTGTTTCCTTCATTCCACCCTTTGACTATCCCTAATAGATTTCTAACATTATTCATATCACCAAAGCTAAAAGGGGAATTCACATATACATTGATTTCCAAGACCTTAACCCTATCTTCCCTAGGGATGAATTTCCTCTACCTAGCATTGACTAACTCGTTGATCTTATAACTGACCATGAGATACTATCTCTTATGGAAAGTTTCTTGGGATATAATAAAATATTACTCGCTCTAAAAGATTAACACAAAACCACCTTCATCACCCCTTGGTGGGGGCTTTTTTTCTTGTGTCATGTGCTTTAGATTGAAAACTGCTGGTGCCACCTATTAGTGCACTATGACCTATCTCTTCCATGATATCATGCAATATTGGAAGATTATGTCAACAACCTTCTCAATAAGTCCAAATTTTGTGTCAAATACCTCACAGTTCTTAACATAATCTTTAATTGTTTCATCTAATGTTCTGTTTGAATTCAACCAAAGAAGTGTGTCTTTACCATTCTCTACGGAAAACTCCTTGGTTTCATCATCTCTTTGTGAGGTATCAAATTTGATCCCACAAAAATCAAGGTTATTCTCGATATGCCTCCACCTACTAACCTTCGAAATATTCATATTTTTCAAGGAAAATTGCAATCCATTCGACATTTTATTTCCCAAATTTTTGACTGATGTCACCCTTTTCATCATCTCCTTAAAAAGGATTTCTCCTTCAATTGGAACGATGAGTGCCACAAAACCTTTGAAGCATTGAAGAAGTACCTTCTTCATCCACCTGTACTCATCTCACCTAAAGATGACAAACATTTTTAGCTCTACATTTCTTCCATTGACCACTCCTTGGGTTACATGCTCACTCATTGTGACGAGAAACAAATGGATCAAGAAGTTTATTACATAAGATGTACTCTTTTAGACTATGACACTAGGTACACTCATGCTGAAAAGCTTTGCCTAGCCTTGGTCTTCGTGACCACAAAACCTTTGTTTTCACCAACACCGACCCTCTGCATTACATGTATGCTTAAGCTTACCAACACCATCAAACCATGCATTGGCTCATACTCCTTGTAGACTTAGAATCAGAATTAATTCATCAAAAAGTGTGTCAATGGACAAATCATTACATATCAACTTGTAGACGCTCCTCTTCCTAGGAATCATTTCTCAAACTTTGATTTTCATGATGAATCCATTTCCACCCTTTCCTTGGGTGACATCATGTACCAAATGATATTATTATTTTACGGTTCCAAATGTCAATGTGGGGGAGGTGTGGTGGTCATCCTCATTCCTCTTGATGGTGAGCCTATGCCACTATCCTTTAAGTTAGACCTTGACTGCACTAATAACATGGTCAAGTATGAAGCACTTGTTTTAGATCTTCAAACTGCCATTGCCCTAGATTTTAAATCCATTAATATCTTTGGTGACTCTCAAATGGTTATGAACCAAGTCAATGGTTTTTACTAGTGTCGTAGTAAGGAAATTCAAAATTATAAACATCATGTTGACATACTTTTGACTACAATTGATCACTTCCTCATTCAAACCACTCCGCGGTCCACTAACAAATTTACAGATACCATGGCTTGTCTTACTTCTCAAATACCCACCTCACCTTCAGACTCCAAAATCTAGGTCACAATAAAATGGTTGTAGTCACCCTATTATACTATTCGTGACATAAATTTTGTGGGAAGAATCAAAACCGACCCACGTGACATTTGGTATAAGTAATTCGCTGACTACCTCTCCCTTTGAATTCTACCTCCAGATCTCACTTACAATGGATGACAAGCCTTACTAAAAAGTGTCTCTTTCTACATCATCATGGGGGGTCTTCTCTATAAATGTGGCTTTGATGGTATCCTCCTACGATGCCTCACTAGATCTGAAATATCAGACACCATCAAATAAATTCACGATGGGATTTGTGGGGGACATTTGAGCAGCCCCACAGTTGTAAAATGTATCTTCTGACATGGCTATTACTAGGAAAATATACAATGGAAAAGTGACAAGTGAGCATGGGAATCTAAAAATAACTCTTCCTCTTACCCGACCTCCCGAGGTCCTGTCGAGATAGCCGGTGGGGATGGAAAATACGTGGGGTATAGGAAAACTAGTCAAGCAATCTTATGTCTTCGATGCACAACAATGGAATCTATGAATCTAAGGAAAAGAAGGCCCTCCTAAATTGAACTGGCGTGATAGACCGGTCGGCAAGAATGACTACTTGAAGGCTCCAATCAATATCGAGCTCTGGCGTGATCCGATCTATAGGTTATGGGATGTGTGGAAAATGACCAGGGATGGTTTCGTGTATGTCTCCAGACAGGGTCATATGATGGATGATGGATATATAACAGATTCTATGGTCAATTCTTTGGTCTAGTCCAGAAATCTTTAGCTTTTTTAGCTGCTATGTCTAACAAGGATAATTGTGCGATGATGATAGGTGGAAGTGGAGTAGATCTGAATACTAATGTGTGTAAACCAGCATCTATGTCTGATTGACCTGTGGACTCATTGGGTTGTGAGATTTGTGGGTCACAACCGTAGATTGTGTTTGTTGTGGATATGCTATGGTCATGTGTGGGATCAATCCCTAATCCCTAGTATCCAATAGTTGTATGCCTTTTCGTCCTCTATGTTCAGAATTAAAAGTTGTGTAATCTTCTTAGAGTATCTCACATGTGTTCCTGCAACCTGAATTCTTAAGCTAGTATCTATGTCTGTGAGAGTGTCTCCTACATCTTGTTGTGGGACCAAAGGGTCATAACCAAACATTTTCTCTATTTCAAGCCCTTCTACAGTCATGTGGGTATTTATCTAGGGTAATCTGTAGTTTGGCTGATTTGACCAAAATTTGTGCACTTGGTTGTCTTCTATATTTAACCCGCTTAACTATGAGTTGATCTGTTGTAAGTCTTCTGTTGTTCGGAAGACTTGGATTCTAAGGTTCTAATCTATATCAATTATTACCATAATAATATTGGGTTGAGGCATGATTGGCTCGAATACGTATTCTCTGGACTCTCTAGGTCCTGTGATTGTCCTACAAAAGAAAACGATATAAAGCTAACTAATGACAGAATAAACTAAATATACAAGATATATCTATGTATATTTCTAAGTTTGATACTTATTGATAAAATACTGAATAGATTTTAAAGAGTAATTATCTAATATATCTAAAATTGACAACTAAACTAATAACGCAATTAAAAAAAACAAAGCAACCGAGTATAGCTACTTGTCTGTGTAATTTGTAGATCTATTCTAAATAACTTGATAACTAATCTAATCTATTTGAAAGACTCTTAATCCTACCTTAGAAGTGAGGAGTGAATCATAGTTTCTCAGAAAATATCAATCCCCACAGCTTCCCCGACAATATCAAAAGTAAAATTAATTGAAATGAAATGATTGGATGCTCTATTTGATATGCTTTTAACTAGAGCTTTGAAAGCTAGAACCTAGATTCTACAAAATAGTGGCGAATCCGATGGTGTGTGACCTTGTCCCCTCAGTGTGATCTCCTCATTCCTTCGTGCTCACGTGGACCCAGAAAAGCGTGTAATGCTAGCATCAACAGAAATAGATATTGGACCAATGGCAGCTTAGGATACAGACTGAATACAATGTGAATAGGAGAGAGATAGCGCAAGAGTATAGAGCTTGGCTTATGTAATTCCTAGCGGGATTTATTGCGAGTCATACAACATAAAACGTCCAGAACCTGAAACTATCCTGTTTGAGGAACAAAACTTGCAACTTTTAATGGCTTCATTTTGAAAAGCAAACTATCCTACTCCAATTGATTGGATGAAATAATAACAGCATTTGCACAAGGAGGATATGTGGCTTTCTGACAGCTAAACAATACTAACCATGCACACAACAAATGAAACTATGAATCCTAAGCAAAAATTGAAAGGCTAAACTATTGAAATGAGAAATTCAAAGGTAAATTTGAGGGGGGGTTTGCTTGAGCACAAGCCAGCTATTTATAGCATTTCCATTTACCCAAAGGTAAAAACCAAATTGATCTCTTAAACCATAAACAATGCCAAAACACTATTCTAGGGAACCATAATCATAAATACAAGAAAAGGTGGTGAAAAAAGTTGGTAAACGTTGAAATTTACATGAGTCACGTTAAAAAGAAAATTCTGGAAAATGCGTGAAGGACCGTTGCCCTAAGCAGGGCGGTGGTTATAGGACCACCACTCTACCTGGGCGGTGGTCACGAGACCGCCGCCTAGGTAGGGTGGTGGTTTCGTAACTGAAGAAAAAAATGCAAAGAAAAAGAGGGGAAAAGAGAACAACAAAGCACATAGGGGCTAAGTGGGACATGCGGGATGTTAACACATACTTAGAGAGATTTTCTGGATCCCAAACACCTTGCAAGGAGACCTATATCATCATTGGGGTACGTGTTATGTTGTTCTGGCGATGTAGTACCCTACAATTTTGGGTACGTACATATTTCCCCCTCAGAGAATCACTTTAGCCATGAAGAGGTGTAAAAACGGTGGATCCGAGTATGACGGTCCCAAAATGGGAAGTTAGAAGCTATACATGACATGTCCGTGTGTCGAAATGATGCCATCCAGAATTCCCGCCACCTGTAAAATGAAAAGAGGACTCAAGTGCAGATAGACAAAAAGAGATCGAATAATAAATACTAAAACATTATGAAATGAAGATGTACCATTTGTGCAGGGATGCGAACTTACCTCCGTCGGCACTCCAAACCTACAAAAAGGGGATTTAAAACAAGTCAGGGTGCTATATATGTAAAAGTGGGCCCATTTTCCTATTCATTTACGCATGTTGATTTGGTTGATTTTGAGCTCTGGGACCCATGGTGACAGTTTCTCATGAGAGTATAGTCAAAACATTCAGGACAAGATCGTGCTCATGCCTCCACAAGTGGAACACCGACCAGCGAGATCACAGGTTAGTTTTTCTCGATTTATCATTTTTGTCCCCAAAATATTAAATGTTGAAATCTTTTTCATGGGGGGGTTATTTTCGAAAATGTTAGTTTTAATAGTTTTTTCTAGTGGGGGCACCTACTGGGTAGGCTCTGCTTGAGTCAAAACGGGCTCTATTTTAGTTTTTAGGAGTCATTTAGGGCATGTGACCCATACGGAAATTCGGGACACGACCGCCGCCCTGGGCAAGGCGGCGGTTACATGACCGCCGCCTTGATCAGGGCAGCGGTTACAAGACTGTCACCTTTAAGGCGGTGATTATGGAACCGCCACCCTGCTCAGGGAGGTGGTCTTTCACAGAATGCCTAAATAACACTTATTTGAATTTGTTTTTGCATTTTTAGCATCTTTACCTGCTTTCATGATTTTTCTAATGTCATTTGGATACTAACTTACTCTATTTTGTGTGTTTGTGGGTGTATGCAGGTGAGGGAGGAGTATATTCAATGGAGCCAAGAGAGAGTTTGATTGGCTCCTGGAATTATTAGATGCCCTTTCTCAAGATGAGTAGGACACTCTTCAGAGGACCGGTATACTGCACATATCATGGGTTCCGCATGTTTCACCATCTAGTCACATACTCTGTGACTTATTTTCATATTGGGATGTAGATCGGAACACTTTTCGATTACCAGGGGTCTGAGGTGAGTGGACCATTACTTTATAGGATGTTTACTGTATACCAGGGGTCCCGATCATTAGGAGACGGCTCACTCTTGAGACAGTAGGGTCACGGGTTCAGACAGTACAATGGGCCTCGTATATGGGAGATGTAGTTTTCTCCACTGGTTTGAAGAAAGGGGTGAGGGTACAATCTATTCCTATCCTGCCTATCCCCTTAATTCGCCAGGTCATCATGGGGATCCTTGCCTTGAGATTGATCAAGGACAAGGGAGGAGACACTTTATTATATTGTTGGTCCCCCATCATTGCACAAATTGAGGGACATGGCCAGATCTATGCCTGGGGAGCCGACATACTTGGGACTACCTACCATGATTTGTATAGGGTGGTCCATTTACAGGGGCAGTCATTAAGTCATCTGACCCTGGTTATGAGCTGGGTCTACGAGCTTTTCATCCCCTATGGTAGAGGTGTAGAGGTGGCAGATCCCAGAGTTGTGAGGGCAGCTAGATGGACAGACATGTCGGTGCTCAAAACACCTCACTAGCCGGTCACCTCTTTGACCACTGATGACATGGAGGCCACACCTTATCATGCCATGGAAGGTTTATGGGGCAACGAGGCTCTTACTTTGATTTCTTGCTCCACCACAGGGCAACTTGTTGATAGGGTGGGGAGGGTGGAGATACATCCTTTTGGTCAAGTGCCTCAGTAGTTTGGCCTGCCTTATGTGGGTATGCTTCCCCCAATGGTGCTAGTATATAGATCAGTTCAAGAGGTCAGGGGAGTCCTAGAGGCCGTGGTTGGATAGTTATTACTCCTGGTCTCCCCATTGCAGCTAGGTGGGTAGTACGAGCTCGAGGGAGAGCCGGTGCCCCTCAGGCACCCTTACTTCAAATTGCCGTCGGTCCCGCCCATAGCAGCGATGACCCCATTGACATAGACTCTAAGTCTAAGGATTTCACAGGGAAAGATGGAGGAGGAGACCGAGGCTGAGGTCAGCGAGTTGGGTGGAGAGGAGGGCAATGATCCTGAGTGGCATGACACTCAGGATATTTTACAGGTGGAGAGGGTGGAGCAGAGTGCGGAGAGGGTGACTCTAGTTTCAGAGGAGCCACTCTCTCAGGGCCTTGCTAGAGAGGATGAGTCCATAGCGGGATGCTATGTTGCTCCATCCATGGGAGGAGTACCTCAGTCAGCGGCGACATTTGTGGTAGGTGCTGACCCTAGGGATCCGTCTTGAAGGCCTGGAGATCCGAGTGAGTTACCATCCCTCTCTTAATATTTACCTTTAGCTAGGATTTGTCTTGGTTTTTGTCTCTACTCTTTTTTGTTTTTGTTTTTATCTCTTGATTATTTCTAATTGGCTTTTCTCCTTTGCTTGCAGAGACTGCTGATGAGTGACGAGATCTAATTCACCAGGTATGTACTGATACCCTGATGATACCTATGGAGAAGACCCGTGCGGAGCTATCCATGGATGCAGGGGAGCCTTCAGCAGACGGTAGGCATACCGACATCTTTTCCCCTATCTAGCATGTGGCCAGGATGGTGTCTACCCTCCGTACCAAGCTGGCAGGGTACAGGATAGCAGAGCGCCTGATGAGGAGTCACTCTCATGGCGAGACCGCAGTTACTCCTCAGGATCGTGAGCCCTCCGTGCACTCAGAGCGCTAGCGTAGCCAGAGCCCTAAACGTGGACGTGCACCCTCAGAGGGATGTCATAGGGGTTGAGAAGCCACTTGGCTCTCTTATACTTTTTGTATGATGTATTTTGTATTTCCTAGGCTCTTTGAGTGTTTTGACCATGCTTAGCGCATGATGGCATTGTACAGGAAACTTGATCATATATATATATATATATATATATATATATATTCTTTTTGGATCAGAATTTTTCCATTTATGACTTTTTTTTCCATGTGTAAACTATAATGTTATGTTTATATGTATTTCAGAATGTATGCAATGGAGAACAAATGATACAAATGTTTACTTTCTTTTTGTATTTCGTGATGCTGATATATGATAATGTAGACACAATATGATTTTAAACTCTAGTTTCTTATAAGCAATTTTTCAGTACTTCATATTTGTTTTGACAAAATGTGATGATAAACTGGTATGATGAGCAAATAAACTTGCCCCACTCCTAACTCCATGCAACTAGTAAGATGCAAGGGCTCATCACCGAGAGCTAGAAAGGGCACAAGTTATGAAATGTGTTGAAATGGTAGTGATGAGAGATAGACAAAGCTTCGGTGGAACCAAATTAGGATGCTACAAGCTTACTCTACTCGAGTGACTCCATAGTTTGGGATGCAACTTACTTTGCGGTTTATCTAGACTTAGATCCATAGATGGCCACATGGTAGAAAAAATCTGGGTTTCAGGGTTTTGAAATCTCTTGGAATTTTGGACATCTGATTCATTTGTTTTTGACTCAAGATTTCAAAAGTTCATTGGAATTGTTTGCTTATGACCTTCAACATTTATTTGTCAAGAGGACCCCCTACACCTTGCCCCATGCTACTAGTAAGAAGCGTGGGCTTATCACCATGGACAAGGTATAGGTGAGTAAGGGCATTCCCATCCTTTCCCAACCCTACGTCACTAGTAAGAGACGCAAGCTCATCACCGAAGGTTGGTAGGGAAAGGAAATGTGTAAAAATAAAATTTTCTATTTGATCTATGTTTGACTTGCTTATTTGAGAAAAATGTCAGTGTGTTCTTATTTCCAAAGAGATATACATAGGGGATAGATGTGACATGATGAAGCTTCTAGAACAGACCATAGGCAAGGCACCTATCCTAAGAAGAAACCAAAGATGAGAACAAGCATGCAGATCTTGGTATGGTTACTATTAAGGCTTTGTTATACCTAGCTTTATCTGATGAAATGATTATGACACGGTTGATGATGTTATGGAAGTGAAGAAGTATGATTAGAGTATTCATGCCAATAACATCAGAAGTTGTAATGAATTGCTTTGAGAATGAGTTCCTTGATCACAAAATTGTACGAAACAAGTGGACAAAATGAACCTAACTACATGAAGATGCAATGTAGATATATTTATACAAATAGTGTTTGGTTTCTTATGCATAGAATCGTTTAAGGTGCAGGGAATTGACAGTTTCACCAAATTTCTTGCCTTCCAGTGTACATAAGAGATATGCACCATTTCCATAGTCCTTCGTGACTCGGTATGGGCCTAACCATTTGGGCCAGAATTTCCTTCCTTCACAAGTCTTTTTATCGATCCAGCTATCTAGTCTTAGAACTAGATCTCCTTCATATATATCTCGTTCATAGACCTTTTTGTTATACTATCGGCACATCCGGTTAGCATAAACTCTATGCCGCTGTTCAGCATCTAACCTGGCCTCATCTAGGCTTTCTAGTTGGGAGAGACATGCTTCTCTATAAGCTTCTTCATCTAGAATCCCTTGTAATGAAATACAGAGACTGGGTATTTCAACCTCAAGTGGGAGAACTGCTTCTGCTCTGAATACCAGTGAGAAAGGAGTTGCTCTTGTTGGTGTTCTTATTGAGGTTCGGTGGGCCCACAAGGCCAGGTATAACTTTAAATGCCAATCTCTTTTGTTTTCTTTCACCGTTTTGAGAAGAATGGCCTTTAATGTTTTGTTTGTTGCTTCAGCCTGTTGGCTTGAGGGTAATACAGGGAGGCCGTATGGTGACTTATTTTAAATTTACTGCATAGTTCATGGACCTCGTCATTTTTAAAGGAAGTACCATTATCTGAGATAATGATTTGCGGGACACCATACCTACAAATGATTTGGTTCAAAATGAACTTGGCGATCATGGAACCTGGTATAGTGGTAAGAGGCATAGCCTCTACCCATTTGGTAAAGTACTCGGTGGCCGTGATTATGAAGTTATCACTGTCTGTAGATGAGGGAGAGAATTTCCCTATCAAATCTAGGCCCCACATAGAAAAGGGCCATGGAGTAGCAATTGGTTGTAGAGCTTGTGCCGGCATGTGAATCTCGTGGGAGAATTCTTGGCATTTATGACACCTGCGTACAAACTCTACTGCGTCGTGTTCTAGAGTGGGCCAGAAATAGCCCATCTAGTGTATTTTGTGAGCGGTGGCGTGGCCACTGAAGTGGCCTCCACACATGCCGCTGTGAGATTCGTATAGAATTTTTTTGGATTCTTCTGTGTCAACACACCTTAGGAGCATTCCATCGAAAGCCTTACGATAGAGCACCTATTCTATAATAACATATTTAGCTATGATAATGCGTAACCACCTTCTTTGTTGTGGTGTAGCATCTTCTGGATAAGTATGGTCCATGATATAATTAATAATATCAGTATACCAAGGACATTCAGAGATGGGAGGTCTAGTTTCGACGTAGTATATGCATTCATCGGGAAAGTCCAGATCTACTAGATCGCCTCTGTCTAATGGGTTATCAGCTAACCAATTTTCAATGACTTGTCCCTTAATGGATTTCTGGTTAACAAAAGTTAATTCGAATTCACCCATTAAGGTTATAAAGCATCCAGCCTTTTTAGACAAGGATCCTTGCATGAGGAAAGTTCGTAAATGGTTTGTTTTTACAATGACTTTTGTTTCTTGATTTAGCATGTAATGTCTTAAGCGTTTGGTTACAAAGACTATGGCAAGGCATTCTCATTCTGCTTGTGTATAACGTGTTTCATAGTTGAGCAACGTTTGGCTAATGAAATAGATCACACGTTCTCGTTTGTCATCATCTTCTTGGGCTAGCATGCAGGCTAGCGAGACATTGGTATCTTGTGAGTATAAGATTAAAGAGTGGTCTGGCTTAGGCAGCATTAGCGTGGGTGGTGACAACAAGAAATTCTTAACAGCTTCGAAAGCTTCATTGCAGTCTTTAGTCCAATCGGTACTATAATCTTTCTTGAGTAGATTGTTGATTGGATGAATGGCAAAGCTTAAATCGGGGATGAATCTTTGGATTGCACCGAGTTTTCCAAGAAATGACCTGATTTAGAATTCATCCAAAGGTGGGATCATTTTGAGAATAGTCTAGATTTTGGCTAGGTCTACATCGATCCCTCGTGACGATATAATGTAACCTAGGAGCTTCCCTCCTGTCACACTAAAGAAACATTTTTCTAGATTTAGTGTGACTCTGTATTCTATTAGACGTGAAAGGATGATGCGGAGTACTTCCGGGTGATCACAATGCTTCCTGGCCTTGGCCAACAAGTCGTCTACATAGGACTCCATGATTTTGTGAATAAGATCATGAAATATGTATGTCATTTCCCGTTGGTATGTAGCGCCAGCGTTCTTGAGACCGAACGGCATAACAACGTAGCAATAGGTTCCCCAAGGAGTTATAAACATGGTTTTGGCTTGGTCTTGTTTGGATATTCTGATTTGATTGTATCCTGAGAATCCATCCATGAGAGACAAAAGCTCAAAGCTAGTTATTGCGTCAACGATGATGTCAATGGATGGTAATGGGAATTCGTCCTTGGGGCATGCTTTGTTAATGTCTCAGAAATCTATGCAAATGCGTATCTTCCCATTTTTTAGAACGGGAACGATATTAGATATCCATTGAGAATAATCGACTGGTTTGATGAATCCTACTTGGAGGAGTTTCATTACTTCTTCCTTTACCATGAGAGCTACCTTGGGTTTCATTGATCTCAATTTTTGTTTAACTGGCTTTGCATCTGATTTGGTGATGAGATTATGTACCGCGATGTGTGGTGTAACCCCTATTCATTTCTTTATAATTAAATGTGAAAGCCTTCTGATGTTCTTTGAGGATTTGAGTGTGTATTTCTATTTCTTCTGGAGTTAACGAAGATCCTAGTTTCAAGATCCTTGGGTCTTCCTCCGTTCCGATGTTAATATCAATTATTTCTTCAATTAAAGAAGTGTTACCTTCTTCAAACTCAAGCGGGGCTGGAAGTAATTCCAGATCGTCTCCATTTTCTACTGTGTATATGTTGAGTTCCTTTTGTGGGGGAAGCTCTATCATGGGATTTCCGAAGTAGGAAGATGAATGTGGGATTAAGGACAAATCTATCACGTGATGGGTGAGATGTAGCACTGCATAGGTGTTTAAGTAATCCAGAGTGGCTCTATCACTATCAATGTGGTCTAGGATAGTAGACTTGTTCTCATCTATGTTCATTAAAAGAGGGTTTGACATTTTTTTACCAATGGTTCAGTACGAAGGGATACCATGAAACAGGTATCTTCTAACTCGCTGTTTGGAGTGAAGCGTGATGCTGAGGTTGCTATAGAATCGGTGAGAAGATTTTGTTCTCGCGGGATTGCTTCAATTGATATGAAGTCAAACTCTTTGCTCAAATCCAATACAGCTGTTTTGTAGAGCTGCAAGTGCTCAGCTCTGGTTTCATACACCTCAGAGACTTGGTTTGCTACCAATTGTGAGTCTCCTAACACCCTGATGTTATTAACACCGATCCTCTTAGCTAAGATGAGGCCAAGGAGGAGGGCTTCATACTCAACGCCGTTGTTCATACATTTGAAATTTAGTTTAAAGGAAAATGGTAGGATTTTTCCCTCGAGAGAAGCAAAGATTACACCTGCCCCAGCTCCATAATGACATCTAGCTCCATCAAAATGGAGAGTCCAATATTTAGCTGGGAATATGGACATTGGGATATTTGTTGTGTTAACATCTTCTACTTCAGTTACTTCTACCATACAGAGATCCTCTGCTAGAAGAGAACCAACACCTAGGGTATATCCCATGCCTACAGAATCAAATGGTAGGAACATCGGTAGATCCTGTTCTAATAATTTGACAATTTTTGCAGTAGTTCCTAACGATACTATTTCTACAATGTTAGCCTCATCCTTGAGGGCTGGGATAGTCTTAATTAGGCTCATAGTCTCAAGATCTATTGTAGGTACTAAATTTTCTTCCGGTTTTGCGTTAGTGGGTTTATTAAGTTGGTTTGTTGGGAGTTCAAACTCTGAGTGAATGCCTGGTCTTTTCTTTAAGTCAGCTAGGTGTATATCGAATGGCTTTGGATCACCTTTGGCTATGAACACCTTTCCTAAATGCAAGAATCTTACTTCTTGAAATAATGTAGAAGGGATTGCCTTCATATGGTGTATCCATGGTCGGCCAAGGATCATATTATAGTTGGTTTCCTGATCTATAATATAAAACTCAGTCAGGATTGTTTTGGGTCCTAAGGTGACTGGTAGTATTATAGTTCCAATCGATGTGGCTTTAAGGCTATCATAGCCTCTTAATGTATTTCGAGTAATGGAATAATTTGTTTCTCCATACCCTAGCTTTTGAAGGAAAGAGAAGGGGACTATGTTAACCGCTGCCCCATCGTCAACCATCGCATGCTTCACATAATTGTTATAAATCCATACCTGCAAATGTAAGGCTGGATCACCTCTGCGTGTAATCTCAACATTTGTTGGCATTTTTTTATTTCAAATATAAACTCGATATCCCTATCCTGCTGCCCCAGAGGGTGGATATCAAAGTCTATATGGTTTACCTGTGTTTCGGGAGGTGGAGTGATGTTAATTAAATGACCTAAACCTAATGCCTCTAAAAGAGCAGCCCTGTGGGCAGGAGAGTTCTTCAGTAAGTCCAAAAAAGAAATGTGCGAGAAGGTTTTTGTTAGATCACTAATTAAATCGTAGGCACCCACGGGTTTTACTAATATTTGTTGGATGTTATCTGTCTCTGGCAGGTAACTTGGACTTGGCTAAGAGGAATACTCTCGTGTCCTTGTTACAGCTTCCACGGGTAGTTCAGCGTCTAACTCCACTAAACTGACTATCTTGGGTCACGGATGACTTCCTAATTGTGGTACAACTAATGGATTTAGTGAAGTCGAGGCTTCATGATCATTATTTCCTATCATTATGCCCTTATTTGTCCCCTTTGGATTTAACTTGTTGTTATTGTGGTTTGGGAGTGGATCATTAAAGATTTTGAGGGGAAACTGCCCCTGTAAAAGTATTTGGTGTTGGTGACGCAGGATCTACCAAGAACATATCTATGAAAAGTTGTCTTTGTTCCTCTGGCAAACGTTGCATGAATTTATTGTAGTCATGGCATGTTCTAGTGTCATGGCCTTGAATTTTGTGGAAACCACAATATGAGTTAGGATTGTAATTCCTAGGTTGCTAGCTTGGTGTATATTGTGGCCCAAAACTCTGATCAAACCGTTTCCTATTAGGATTAAAGTTTTGCATTTGTTGTTTTTGGTTTTGGTTCTGGTTTTGATATCCAGTTGAGTTTTGGCTTAGACCCTCTGTAAGGTTTTTTCATTTTTGTTGTTGTTGTGGATGATTAAAATCCACTGTATTGATTGTTGGGGTAAAGTTGTTGTTTCATTGGTTGTTCATTAGTGGTGGAGTATTCACAACATTTACCTTTTTAGCCTGATCAGTTACTCCATCTGTTGTCACTCCGCGATTTTTATTAAGGACTTTAGGTCCTTGATTGACATTTGTGGTAGTAGGGTAAGTCGTAGTATTCTGGTTGGAGGTGATTAACCTCCCATTTGCTCCATACGTCTTGCGACCGCTATCTATTGCCGCTTGATCTATTCGGAGAGTGCTCTCAAGTACTTCATCGTAAGTCCTTAGTGGGAACTTCTGGACTTCTTCCTTCACTTCTCTACTGAGAGAATGAAGGAATAAATCACATAGTTCCATTTGGTCCATGTTTGGAGCACTGGCCGAAGAATAAAGGACTGTACGCCATCTCTGGATAAAATGAGCGACAGATTCATTGTGTTCTTGCTTAATGTGTAAGAATTCCCTGATTCCTGTTCTCAATAGTTTGTTCATGTCAAACGCCTTAATGAATTCTGAAATGAGTTGTTTAAATGAATGGATGGAAGCCTAAGGTATTCTATAATTCCAATCGAGGGCGATGCCCTCCAAGGTTTTGGGGAATATTTTAGCAACAACCCCATCCCAAGGGAGCAGTTCTCGAATGGCTTTGGCATAGGCTTTAATATGTGCATTCGGGTCTCCCTCCCCTTTGTATTTTGGTAAATCAGGATGAGGTCTTGGAAGCATGACGCTTCATATGGTGAAGTCTAAGGGTTCTTTCAAATATTTTGAATAAGTCCCTATCACGTAGGTTTCGACCATTGATGGTGCCTGCTGAGGGGGTGGCGGTGGAATGGGTTATTGATATGGCGTAGCGTATGCATTGGTAGGGGCATAAGGAAACCCCTGTGGTTAAGTAAACATGAACATATCTCCCTATGGTGATTTAGAAAACCCCTGTGGGAGAGGAGAACATATCTCCCTGTGGTGATTTGGAGTACATGTTTAAGTATGAAGGGGGATTGTCTAGGAATGAATTATTTTGTACTAGACCGGGAGGTACTGGAACGGTATTAGAAATGGCGGTTCTAGTTGGCGTTTGTTGTGAATATTGAGGAGGCATGCCCAACGTGCCTATTCCTGTGAGGAGGTCTACTTGGCTAGGATGGTGTGGAGGATTGGAACTTCCTGCCTGCATGAATTGAGAATTTTGATTTGCTTGAGCAAGTTCTAATCCCCTAACCTTTTCTACTAAAGCTGAAATGACTTCATTCGGTGAAGTCACAGTATTTTTCCTTAGTGGCATTTGTTGTATATCTTGATGTTGTATAGGCATGTGATATCCCACTATGAACTGATCATTGCCCTACCAAGTTTCCCCGAGGGCATTTCCTATATGTAGTGGCATGGAGGTATTTTCTTGAAATGAGACCTCGGGTTGTGTTTGTAAACTTCCTATAGGTGGGTACATACTCCGAGAGTGTTGTTCATTCCTGGCATAATGCACTGAATGCTCATCATCTAAAACTGGGTATGGATCTGATTGTCTACTAATTTGTGGTCTAAGAAGCACCTGAGGAGATGAACCAGATTCTCCTGTGAACGTCATATTGTTCGAGCCTGAAGGCTCTGTTTGTTGTGTTTGAGCGAGCTGATCCAACTCCTCTGTTTGGAAAGATGAGCTATATCTAGTCCTTGGAGGTGGAGTTTGTGTTGACAACCGGTTGGCTGAATAATTATCACCCCATACTGAGAGCGAGGGTGATGACTGTCTATTTAGTTGAGCGTAGTATGCCTCAAGACCTAGGAGAGGTCTGCCATATGCATCGAATCTCGACATATTCGAGGGGTATATGAATACCCGCAGAATAATGGGAAGGAGGGAAGGTGGAAGAAAGAGGTAATAGTGAAAGCACTGTGTTTTTCATGTCGGGTTCACCAATTTTGTACGATGGAAAAGTGACAAGCGAGCATGGGAATCTACAAATAACTCTTCCTCGTACCTGACCTCCTGAGGTCATGCCGAGACAGCTAGTGGGGATGGAAAATATGTGGGGTATAGGAAAACTAGTCAAGCAATCTTATGTCTTCGACGCGCACCAATGGAATCTATGAATCTAAGGAAAAGAAGGCCCTCTTAACCTAAACTGGCGTGATAGATCAGTCGGAAAGGATGACTGCTCGAAGGCTCCAATCAATATCGAGCTCTGGCGTGATATGATCTATAGGTTGTGGGATACGTGGAAAATGACCTAGGATGGTTTCGTGTATGTCTCCAGATAGGGTCATATGATGGATGATGGATATATAGCGGATTCTATGGTCGATTCTCTGGTCTAGTCCAGAAATCTTTAGCTTTGTTAGCTGCTATGTCTAACAAGGATAATTGTGTGATGATGATAGGAAGAAGTGGAGTAGATCTAAATACTAATGTGTGTAAGCCAGCATCTATGTTTGATTGACCTATGGACTCGTTGGGTTGTGAGATTTGTGGGTCACAACCGTAGATTCAGTGGTTGTTGTGGATCTGTTATGGTCATGTGTAGGATCAGTCCCTAATCCATAGTATCCAATAGTCGTATGCCTTTTCAGCCTCTATGTTCAGAATTAACAGTTGTGCAATCTTCTCAGAGTATCTCATAGGAGTTCCTGCAACCTGAATTCTTAAGATAGTATTTATGTTTGTGAGAGTGTCTCTTGCATCTGGCTATGGGACCAAAGGGTCACAACCAAACATTTGCTCTCTTTCAATCCCTTCTACAATCATGCAGGTATTTATCTAGGGTAATCTATAGTTTGGCTGATTTGACCAAAATGTGTGCACTTGGTCGTCTTCTATATTTAACCCGCTTAACTGTGAGTTGATCTATTGTAAGTCTGTTGTTGTTCGAAAGACTTGGATTCTAAGGTTCTGATCTATATCAGTTATTGCCATAATAAGATTGGGTTGAGGCACGATTGGCTCGAATACGTATTCTTTGGGCTCTCTAGGTCCCATGATTGTCATACAAAAGAAAACGATATAAAGCTAACTAATGACAGAATAAACTAAATATGCAAGATATATCTACGTATATTTCTAAGTCTGATACTTATTGATAAACTACTGAATAGATTTTAAAGAGCAATTATCTAATATATCTAAAATTGACAACTAAACTAATAACGCAATTAAAACAAACAAAGCAACCGAGTATAGCTACTTGTCTGTGTAATTTGTAGATCTATTCTAAATAACCTGATAACTGATCTACTCTATTTGAAAGACTCTCGATCCTACCTCAGAAGTGAGGAGTGAATCATAGTTTCTCAGAAACTATCAATCCCCACAGCTTCCCTGACAATATCGAAAGTAAAATTAACTGAAATGAAATGATTGGCTACTCTATTTGATATGCTTTTAACTAGAACTTTGAAAGCTAGAACCTAGATTCTGTAGAACAGTGGTGAATCTGATGGTGTGTGACCTTGTCCCCTCAGTGTGATCTCCTCCTTCCTTCATGTCACGTGGACCTAGAAAAGAGTGTAATGCTAGCATCAACAGAAATAGATATTGGAGTAATGGCAGCTTAGGATACAAAATGAATACAATGCAAGTAGGAGAGGGATAACGCAAGAGTACAAAGCTTGGCTTATGTAATTCCTAGCGGGATTTATTTCGAGTCATGCAACATAAAACATCCAGAACCTGAAACTATCCTGTTTGAGGAACAAAACCTGTAACTTTTAATGGCTTCCTTTTGAAAAGAAAACTATCCTACTCCAATTGATTGGATGAAATAATAACAACATTTGCACAAGGAGGATATGTGGCTTTCTGATAGCTAAACAATACTAACCATGCACACAACAAATGAAACTATGAATCCTAAGAAAAAATTGAAAGGCTAAACTATTGAAATGAGAAATTCAGAGGCAAATTTGAGGGGCTATTTGCTTGATCACAAGCTAGCTATTTATAGCATTTCCATTTACCCAAAGGTAAAAACCAAATTGATCTCTTAAACCATAAACGATGCCAAAACACTATTCCAGGGAACTAGAATCATAAATACAAGCAAAGGCGGTGAAAAAAGCTGGTAAACATTGAAATTTATGTGAGTCACGTTAAAAAGAACATTCTGGAAAATGCGTGAAGGACTACCGCCCTAAGCAGGGCGGCGGTTACAGGACCGCCACCCTACCTGGGCGGCAGTCACGAGACTGCCACCTAGGCAGGGCGGTGGTTTCGTAACTGAAGAACAAAACACAAAGAAAAAGAGGGGAAAAGAGAACAAAAAAGCATGCAGGGGCTAAGCGGGACATGTGGGATGTTAACACATACTTGGAGAGATTTTTCGGATCCCGAACACCTTGCGAGGAGACCTGTATCATCATTGGGGCACGTGTTATGTTGTTCCAGCGGTGCAATACCCTACAATTTTGGGTACGTACAGAAACCCTTAACCAAGACTTTTGTGACTATGTTAAACATTGTTTGTAGTGTTAGCAACATGTTAACCTTCATCATACTCCTAGTCATTCCTTATAAGTCACTCGAGACTTTTGGCCCTTATCTTAATGGGGTTTGGATCTCGTTGGAGAGATTAACCCTCATTCCTTGCAATGTCATCACTTGATCATCACAGTGACTACATATTACAATAAATGGGTGGAATTTGTCCCTCTCATTTCTTCAAAAGCTGAGAAAATAACTAAATTTTTCAATCACCATATCATTTTTCATTTTGGTGTTCCTCATCACCTCATCACTAATAATGGTAAACAATTAAAAAAAAAACCCTTATTAAACTGTGTGACAAATTTTACATTCAACTCAGTTTTTGTTCACCATATTACCCACAAGAAAACAGTCAAGCTAAACCTTCCAACAAAACCCTCAATAAAATTCATTTGAAATTCATCAACGACACTGGTAAGGATTGGCACATGCACATTCCTTTATCCTTATGGGCTTATCACACCATCATTCACACCTCTACTGGTTCCACACCTTTCTCTTTGGTCTACGGTATAGAAGTCATCTTGCCTCTTGAAGTTCAAATTCATATCTTCGTATATCACTTAAATATATGCTCTCTGATGACGATTTTCACTAAGAATGTTTAGCACAACTTGAGTTATTGGATGAACGTCATTTAAAATCTCTTGAACATCTCCAAATCTACCAAAAACACATCAAGAATGCCTATGAAAAATGTGTTCATGAGTGAACCTTCCATATTGGTGACCTTGTCCTGAAGGAAAATCAACATGTGACCAAGATGGAGAAAAGTAAACAATGCAATTTTACTCTTGATTAGCTTGGACCATATATTATCACCCATACCTATGGATCAAGGACTTATCGTTTATCTTCTCTTGAGGTAAAACCCAAACCTAAGCCCCTTAATGCCTTACATCTTCGACCGCTCTATTGTTGAATAAAGTACTACATCACTTTATGTATCTTATATGCTCATTCCCTAAGAAAAATGTATCCTTCCACCTACCTCTTTTTTAGGACTAATGAATTCAACAGAATTGTGTGATTATCTGTCACCATTCAACCTTATCTTAAATATGAGTATCAGGACTCTACTTATGGCATGATTCTCATGGATACTTTTCATCCTTTTCAGGATGGAATCCCATGGTCATTCATTTCTTGAAACCCCTCTTTCATAGCTAACTTTTTCATGTTATGGTTTTTCCTTCATAAAAGAAGCCTTACTCCTTTATAGTATTTTCCATGACTACAAGTTCAAAATAATACATTTTTTTTGGGATAACAACAATTCTACTCCTTGACTCAAACTTCTTGTAAATAGATGATTCCCTCAAAAGGACATCTATGTCTCTCTCTTGCTAATGTAAGTATTATTCTTCCTTGAAGGACATCTATAAAAAGCTAGCCACATGTTGTACTTACTCTATCCAACAAAAAGAAGACTAATCTATATTTGTTACAAAAATAATTATCTTGGAGCTTCCTACATTAATTAGCTTCACGAAGACCTCAAAGAGACACTACTATTTATCCCAATATAGAATTCCCACATCAATAAATCTATGCATAAAAAAAAGAAGAAAGAAAAAGAAAAAGTCAAAAAAATACAAATTTTTGGTCATGGAATTTCCTATTTTGGTTTTAGTTATCTTGCAGAAGGGGCAGGTTATCCCACAACAAGGTTACACTAAACAAACCACTCCACCCTACCTTCATTTATTTACTCATATCTACTCAAGGGACATTGCGCTCATGTGACACTTTGTGATTATGAAACTTATTTCAACTATAGACCTATCGATCATGCAATGTCTTTAGGGACTTATGTTCATAATCCTCTTTATATGGCCATTATGGTCCTTTCCAAATATGGACATGCTGCTTATTTTGGGTTTCTTATCTCTTTACTTGTTGTTTCTTCAACAAGACAAGACCATCGAAGTTAAATCAATCATAACACCTTCATCTATGCCTACGCCTAATTCACCTTTCCTATTACCTATTCAATATTTAACCTTGCATATTTTCAAACATGCCTTACCCAACCAACTTACCTATCTAACCTACCTACTGAAATTACCTAACCCAATCTCATTCTTGCCTAGTTTATGGGATAACTACATCAACCTGAGGCCCCTTTTATAAGGGCTATGTAGGCAACACTTCAAATACATGGGGTCTTTGGAGCTTAGCTCGGCCACCATTTTCTACCCTCTTTCATCATTTTTCCATTATTTATCACTACTACTTAAATCTTTCTCAAGTTTCCATTATATCAATAATTTGGAAATTAAACCAAAACAAACCATACATCACCCATACGCATCATCATTTACTTTCTATAATACCAATAACGTGGAAATTAAATAGAAACAAACACAACCAAATCATGCCTATATCTAATTTCCATAACATCAATACATTGGAAATCCATATCAAACTCAACCATACCTACATAGCTAGTTTCCATAAAAACAATACCTTGGAAATTAAAACAACATCATATCATATTACAACAACATAAACCAAACCATGCCCAATCATCTAGTTTTCATAACATCAATACATTGAAAATTAAACCATTCATTCAACTCATACATAACCAAACCATGCCTACATCTAGTTTCCATGACATCAATATAATGGAAATAAAATCAATCATTCACAACATACATTACCCAAAAGATGCCTACATATATAATTTCAATGATAACAATACAATGGAAATTAAAACCAAACAAAACATATATAAATATAATCATCTATCTATATACTAGGAGGTCTGTATGTCAATACAATGTATATATAGATATAAATAAAGTATCTCAAAAACTATCATGTACATTTGACCCCTTCAGCATGCAAGCCAATATATATAAGTTAAAAATTAAAAAATAAACAACACATCTATGATCTCCTCATCCTTGGGAGGGACCAACGCATCTACCTCTCTTTCTTTTCCCCTCACTTGGCCTTTATCTCCACAAACTGGTCACCTCCCCCTATCCCTGCCCACGAGACTGGTGGCTCTATGAGTTGTTCATACTACGGGTATATGAACTAGACCTCTTATTGGTTGCCTAATGGCCTCTGTAGGTGGCATGGATAACAAAAAGGATACCACTCTATGTCATCAAATCCTCATAATATTTGGCATCCGTCACAACCTTTCAATATTTTTCCATAGATATCACATGTGGAGGTGTCATCACTCTAACACATTAAAGTGGATCTTGTCCTCGTAATAGTGGCCCCTATCCCTATACCTGAGGCCTTAGACCCTATCCTAGTGCCTGCACTTTTCCTAATGGACCCTATATTTGTGCCTACACCTTTCATGATGGACCTTGTCCCCATCCATCTTGTGCCTATGCAAGTCCATCATGTGCATGTGCCACTGCTAGTTTCCTATGTAATGTGGCCACCTATTCCTGAGCTACTGCTAACTGCCCATGTAATGTTATAACCTGGGCCTGTAATGTAACCACCACTCCTTACAACATGTCTCTCTCTATATTTTCAGTAGCCAAATTAGGTTGTCCTGGCCTTGGCAGTGCTACTTGTAGTTGGGTTATCAATCACTTCCTATACCCGTCAGTCATGCCCACATCATCTATCCTCCTATATGCTACCTGCCCCTCTACCCTTTTTGGATCTTCCGGGTGTGGTGGAGATAATGGTCTCTCCACATCATCCCTGCGGTACTATGGGAAGGGCAGAGGCACATCATGTCATAGCCCAAACTATTTTATGACCCGGTCAAGTGGTATGATCTCATGATCTCCATGTGTTCATCCCTATATCCATCTCAGGATCTGTAAACCTGCCAACTCCTCTATCATACCTTCAAATGAATGGTAGCCAAGATATGGCCTCCACAAAATATCAACCACTAATATACCATCCATTAAATGCCTGTAATAGGTCACATCCCGTGACATCATTTCCACCCTCGTATATGCCCCTATTTGAATACACCTCCTATACCTTGATTTATAAATACCCCTATACCAATCTTGTCACAGTAGTCCTGGCGGATGTAGGCATACTATATGCTCGTAATCCCAACAGTATAGTAGATAGGTGTAACACAAACCAAACCGCTAAATCATCCTATATGCCTACATCTCCCTGTATAATTATACTAGGTGCATTGGTGCCCATCCAAAATAGACTCTCTCCTAAATCATATCCTCTAACACTCCCATCAGTTCTCGTGAAAACCTCCCACCTTATGAGTCTGGGAGTGCATAATAACCAATCCACACCATCATCAACACTATTAATAAAGTCACCTGTGGATGTACAACATACATCTCATCATAGCTAATGCTCGTATTGTGATAAGAAAATTCTCCCATGGCCTCTCTAAAATGTAACCATAGGCTTAAATGACTCATCTAAAGAAATTTGATACAACAGTTCCCCAAGAATAGGTATTCTCATAATCCTGTAGACATCCTCCAAGGTAATAGTCATCTCCCTAGTAGGTAGGTTAAATGTGTTGGTTGCCAAGTCCCATCTATCGATGAGGGCAACCATCATGTTATGATCTCAAACTATCTGCCTATACCACCTAACCCCACCCAACCCAACATCCATCATATGAACCCACTCATCCTCTATGACACTAGGTCTCATCTTTACTAATAAGGGCGGCAGTCTATCTCTCATTGTTAACTACTGTTATGCCTATATAATCAACATTCACACCAGTTAATCATTTATCCTTTACCTATCAAGATCTACATTCTACCTTGCCTTACTTTTTTTACCCTATGACCTATCTTACTTACACTATTTTCCTTTCCTTCTATATTCTTTCCCACAACTATGTTTCATTTATTTCCCCCCTTCACCTATTGACCTAACTTACCTCATCCATCTTGTACACCTATCCTACATTGTTAACGTATATCTTCGATATTTCCCCTACACCTTCTCATTTCTTCCTACCCACCCTTACCTAGACTAAACCCAGCCTATTCCTACCTTGGACACCCCTACCCACCCATTCCTTTACCTTTCAGACCCCCCCAATTTACCCTATTCCAAACACTTGGTCACTTTTCACAGTGACTAGTACCGGTCACCCCAACCTATACTAGCCCCCCTTTTACTTTACTGACGTCGATAGGCCTACTGATGTCAGTCAATAGCCGGCCAGTATCGATTTCTATTTTGGCCCTAGGGCCAAACCCCCACATCCTCACTTGCTAAAAATTGACTAACCCACCTCATTTTCCCACGCAAATCCCCATAATTTTTTCCTACATTCAATTTACCACCTAATTAAACTATTTTCACTCTCCCCACACCCAATTTCACCCACACTTTCATTATATTTTCACAAACAAATTTTGTTAAATTTAACTTAACCTATTTTTTTACAAGATCTCACACTGGAGGTATGAATCCTACCTCTACTTGGCTCCAGTATCTATGGTGGTATGTCAGGGTCTCTACACTGGAACTCCCCCAAAGCCCTCTCCTACCTATGGACATGTCTAAATCAACCTCCTAGCTCTCAACCAATCCACTTGATCAGAGTAGATCTCATGGGCCCAAAAATTCCACTCCTGAACAACCACTAACCTCTTACCAAATCACATCCCTCCAATATCTATTGTATTTTTCCTCATGAATATGCCCTCACTTAATCATTTTCAATTGAGTCCAACATGCTCAAATGAGATCCTTTTCCAGCATGGTGTTTTCATTTTAACTTGTCGATTAGGGCGATCGACTGTCACTCAGGTCATGCCCTAGGTGACCATCATTGATTACCTCGCAATCTGGTATTGATTACCCTTCCTAAACTAATTTTTCCTAATTTTCCAAAAAAAATTCTTGCTGCAGGATGCCATTTTCTTACTGCCACAACCTTACCATAATCCTACAAGCTCACCTAAAAGCCCTACCAACCTTGTTACCTCCCTAATTATAATTAGTGGCACATTTTTTTCCTTCATGTCGGCCTTACCCATGTCTTTCCCTACACATCCACACCGACCTAGCCCATTTGACACTTGCAAATTCGGTTACTCATTATACCTTGTCGATGATCGATACTTGTGTTGTTTAGCCTACCAGACCTTGCCTTGCATTATGCCATGCGATGTTTATATCTCAACCAGACCAAACCATTTTGGTACTTCAGAACACATGCCTATGCCCGTTCCTACACCTAGCCTTGTTATTTTTCTAGGATCACTTCCTATACCTTGGATACCTAGACCATATCAACTTTGTTTAGAATAAACTATCGACCTTTGACAATATAGAGTTTTGTCAGATCTTCATCCTAAGTTCCTTATCGCATTCTATAGATGTGTGTGTGCATTTTAATGCCCCCACCTATTACCCACATGGATATCACCATTTCCTATATCTTGCACCTTACCTCATTTTTCATCACCTACCACTATATCTAAATTGATCACCAATTTCTTCCTACTCCTCAATCAGTTTCATAGTTTGAAGGGGAATCACCTCTACCTATACCTAGGAAAACAACCTCCTATTTTTGTCATCGTTGCTTATTAATACAAGCTGCACAAAAAAAGAGGAAAATGTAGACACTCCCAAAATTGGGGTTGGAACCCTCTAGGAACCCCTTCCACTAACATAACCCCTTACCATTACCACTCGACTCAAAATTATTAATTTAATTACCCATTTTAAGTTAATAATTATCTCACCCCTCCACCTCACCTCTCCACCTCACCACAGACCCATTCTAAGCCTATTTATTAACCTAGACTAAGTCACCACCCCCCTTAACTAGCTAAAATTCATTCTAACCCTAAAATTCATTACGTATTATCCCTGCCTACTAATTTCCCACTTTATTTAGCACTAACCTAGACTCCTAGTCCATAACAAAATCTTGACCAATGCAAAAAAAGGAGAGAAAATAGCTATTTTTGGACAAAATATGACCTTTTCTCCCTAACCAATGTCAGTTATTCCTCAGCTGGGCACTCAGTCACCTAATTTCCATCAGTTTCTCTAAATAGTACATTCCAACCCTTTGCCCAGGTTCTTCTGATCTTGGATTTTGAGCTTCTAACATTCTTAGCATCTCGCATTTTTGAGCCATCCAAGCAACCTCACAACAAACCAAAGATCATTCAAAGAATTCACAACACCCACCAAACATCGACATTGTGTTCCAGAGCATTGGATCACTCACAGGAGAATCTAGAGCCTTCAGTTGATGTTACACAGGATCATGACCTATAGCTCCTTTAACCATATTTATTCTTTCTACAAACAAGCTTCAAATATGCAAGTAAGTGATTTATTCCTTGTAATTTCTTTTAGTATTTTAGTTATTAATCATTTATCTAGTTTCTTTCAACTTCTACTCTTCCCAGATCTCTTCCATCTCACCTTTACCCAACCACTTCCCCATTTGACCATTTTACCCATATCAAATGCTTATTTCTTCATCTATGAGTCTTTAACAAAATCATACAACCTTACCTAAGACTCCTCAACTCTCTGTGAAATCACAGATAGCTCCTAACCACCTCATTTTAATCTTTGAACCCCAATCGCCCCTACTGATGTCATTGGTCACCCAATTTGAGTTAGATATTAATAGAGTATTGGCATTGGTCACCCAACCTGATACCAGTCTCTATGACTGGTAATTTATCTTAGACCAAAGAACTCCTAACTTAACAAAAACTTTACCAAAACCTTACCTAATCTCATCCAGACCTTCCTAAACAATTTTTCCACACTTTCTAGCCATGAGAACACCCTTCCTTTCTCTAGATTTAGTTGTATATTCAATATTTAGCTTCAATATATTCTAATTGTTAGCATATGAGATACCTAAATCATATCGTTATAATAGGACCTTTATTTTACTATCATTTCTTTAGATTACAGTTTTTTTTAAACACTAGATTGATGACATTTCTAGAAAGTATCACAGTTCTCTGATCTAGATATTGAGATCTAGAGTAATCCACTGTCATATGCTACCTAAGGGTCGATTTGGTGGTATCTGTTGTGCATGCTAACAATGTAGAAATGCTTGTGTAGCCAAAAAGGTAACTCTTCAGGATCAGTCTGACACGTGTATTCAATGGTGTTTAAGCCTTCTTCAGAATTCAACAATGTATTCCTCCATGCACGCTCAGCCTATCACCTTATTATTTTTACTGAGCACTCACATTGAGGTGACACATTGGGCTGCGAATGCCCCTCCTTTAAGTGATTTTTCTAGGAGAATGACATTTATCACACTGACTAGCATTAATTAGCCTCTCAACTCATAAAGGTCACCTTGCCTAAACCAATGCTACCTCATTTTCCTAAGAACTTGTTGATGCAGGCATGCCATTTTCTTGCTACCACAACCTTACCCCATCCCTACATGCTCACCTAATAGCCTTATCACCTAACCCCCATAATTTGGTGTACTTAGGGGCAATATTTTTCCTAAACCTTGGACTTACCCAAGGCCTTACCTATACACCAACCCAAACCTCTCCCATTTTACACTCGACATTCACTTACTCATTATACCTTGCATGACACTACTCATGTTTTTAGCCTACCAACCTTGGCTTGCCTGATGCCGTGAGGTTTATCTTGACCATACCAAACATTTTGGTGCTTTGGAACCCACCTAATGCCCATTTCCTGTACCTAGCCTCATTATGTTTCTGGGATCACTTCCTATACTTTGGATACCTAGACCATATCAACCTTATTTAGATAAACTATCTAACTTTGACAATGTAGAGTTTACAAGCTCTTCATCCTAGTACCTTGTCGCATTCTAGATGTGTGCATGTTTGAATGACCCCACCTATTACCCATACTGATATCACCATTTCCTATACCTAAACTTTACCTCCTTTTTCATCACCTACCACTTTATCAAATCCTATCACCAATTCTACCTATTCCTTTATCAGTTCCTAGTTTGAGGAAGATCACCTATACCCATACCTGCGGCAACCACCTCCTATTTTTGTCATCACCTCTTATCAATAAGAGTACGCATGATAAAAAGGGAAAAAATGTAGTCACCAAAATTGGGTCATAACCCGCTAATCCCCCGTTCTAATTAATTAATCGACACACCTTACCTAACTATGACCCCTTCCACACATTATTATTAATTTAATTACCCATATTTAAATTAATCCTTATTCACCTCACCTCTCCACCTCACCTCACCATAGACCCATTCACAGCCTCATTAATTAACCATAGACCAAGTCCCCACTTCCCTTAACCAACTAAGACTTATTCTAACCCTAATATTCATTACCTATTATGACTCCTATAACTACTTTCATCCTTCATTTAGATGCGAACCCAAACTTTTGAGTCCATAATCAAAATCTCAATCAATGTCAAAAATGGGAGGAATCAAGGCTATTTTTGACAAAATAGGAAATTTTCTCTCTAACCGACATGCTGGTTATTCCTCGGCCAGTTTTAGTCACCTAACAACCATCAGTTACCTTTAAATAAGGATTTCCAAACCTTTTCTCAGGTTCATTCTTCCTAGATTTTTGTCTCTTGGCAACCTTATGGCACTGGTACTACTTGAGTTTCCAAGAGACCTTGATGAGCATACCATATAACTCTAAGCATTGTTCAACTTCCACATGATTCATCAACGGTTGTTCTAGAGCTCCATTGTATCATTCACAGGGAAGCATCTAGAGCCCTTCTGTTACTGTTGCATTTGTTCGGGACCATTTTCTCTCTTCAACTATCAGCTATTCCTTCTACAACCAGCTTCTAATTTCATAAGTAAGTACATTCCTACCTTGTCATTTATTTCAGTAGATTAGTTCTTAATTAGTTATCTACTTTTCATCCCATTCTACCACTTCGCTATATCTCTTCCCACAACACCTCTACCAACCAAGTCTTCCCATTTGACCCTTTGTACCTTTCCTGAACATTCCATATTTCTTCATCTTTGAGTCTTTCATACAAATCCTCCAAGCTTACCTAAGCCTCCCCTTTACTCTCTGTGAAATCACAGAGATATTTAAACCACCTCATTTTAATCTTTACACCCAATTTCCCCTACCAGTGTTAGTCACCCAACCGGTGTTGGCTATTACCAAGTATCGACATTGGTCTCCCAATTGATACTGGTCTTTATGATGGGTAATTTATCTCAGACCAACGAGCTCCTAATTTACCTATCCAAAAACCTCTCCAAAACTTCACTAGAACCTCACCTAGACCTTCCTAGAACACCTATGTCCATACCTGTCCAGACCTTGAACTATCAACCACCTTCTTTTCTAGATTTATTCTGTATATGCCTTTATTTAGACTATATTTGATCTTAGTATTCTTGTGCAGGATACCTAAATCGTATTGTTACAACTACAAATAGGTATATTTATTTCACTGTTCATTTATTTACCATTAACTTTATTCTCAAAATGCTGGATTGACATGACCTTTCTAGGAAACACCTCACTTCCTCAGATCTAGGTTCTGCTAGGAAATCCATTGTCATACTGATATTTTTAATTCTATTTTGTGGTCATGTGTTTTGCTTTCATAGGTTGTTCCTCTTATCCAAAAAATGGATGCTCTTCAAAATCAACTTGTTAAACATTCAATGCACAAAGCAACCTTCTTCGATCTATCTACATGTATTCCTCCTCACCTCACCTTTACCTCTTATATTGTTTTATACTCTACATTTTCGATTAAAACAATATCATTTACCTCCTAGAAAATGATGCATATCTTATAATAGTCCTCTTTTGCAGTGAAATGATCTGGAAGGTTTCCTCTATCTCCTTCATAATAATTCAAGTTCATGATACTAAGTACCCATCATACCATATTATTCTTCCAGTATTCATTGATCCTTCTCCATGAGGCCATTGAACCCCCAGTGTGCACCAGACTAGTGCAGAAAGTGGATCTTCAAGGAATAAGGAGTTAGCAAGATAATGAAGGATTCAAGCCTCACCACAAAATGGGGACTAACATGAGTATCCTTGATTTTTCTTGTTTGAGAATATTCAGGCCTTAGGTTACATTCTAGTACAAACTCAAGAGGATTAAGATAGGTACTAAGAAAATTAACAAATTGTTAATAACCCACTTCTATTCATTAGTGCAATTACCATGAGAAGGTGGTTTGAATTTTGGCCTTAGGATATTTCACATCAATTTTAAAGGATACATGCCCCTAAATGTCTATGATCATTTATTTTAGTAAGTTTGGATACAAGAAATACAAGGGATTAGCCACTAGATTATGCCTTCATCACACATACTTCATCTTACTCCCTTTTGCTTCACTAGTTGATTTGGACTTATCCTTTCCTTTACCTTTCCTAGCCATGGGAGTTTCTTTAATGACAAGATTGAGGGTGCACGCTCTAATGAACAACAACTTCTTCTTCCTCCAACTGACTAAGTCAATTTATGTTAAGTGACCCTAATCCCTTGAACCTCAAAAATACAGTCTACCTAAATCCTATTGACATAATCAAGGATGCTCCAAATACTAAATTTATGGCTTGAAGCAACACCCCCTACGTGATAAAATATAGATATTCAAGGTTGAAGTCCCATATTAGGTTGTAGATGATTCCATACAAGATATGTCAAATTCAATCTGTGTCATGAAAATACATTAAGATCCCTTTCTTATGAGAATGGTTGAGAGTTCAAAGTTCACGTGTGCAGGTGATCAAGTACAAGATGCAGATACTTCATTTTACATATACGTCCCCGCAAGTTTTTAGGATGTTATTACTTGAGACTTGACAGTCAATTTAGTAAGTTGATAGATTCAATTCTGAGACACATTCTGATAGATACATAAGTAGAAGTTAACTTTACAAAACATTGCAATGCATAGGAAGTCAGATGGGTAGCATTCAATATTACGGCAAAAAACATAGGTCAGGAGGTAGAAGTAGTTCCAAACAACGAATAACATATCAAGTAATAATCCTATTTGGATCGACATAAACAGATGTGAGCTAATGTGGTGATTCTAGGAAGCCAAGTTTACTGATTACTTTGAATTAGTGGAGCTTGTAGAGGCCCATAGTTCCCCATTGTTGAAGCAATGCAAAAACTCACAATACAAGGTGATGTAATGATGTGTAATGTGGAATTTCGATACTTCAACTTTGCTTCCATTATTTTTGACAAACAATTAGAAGTAGATTCAAAACATCCATAGAATGTGACAAATGCAAATGTTGCCCCAGTATGTTGAAAACCTAGAGTGGAGTATATGTGAACAAGATCATACATTTTGATACAATCAGAGACCTTGAAGGTAATTGAAAATACCCTACCAAAAAGCAAGCTTACTAGTGATAAAAAGGGATGATGCTCAATCAGGTAGTGATTTTGAGGAGTATTTCTTATCAACAACTGGGTAGCATGGAATTTATGAATTAAACTAGTCTAAAGAACAAGAATCCATATTACTCACGTAATCCGGCCTAGGCATCGTTCAATCAAATTCAGTCATAACCAGAGTTGCAAAATAAGAAATGTAAACACCAGTGAAAGAAAAACTGCAAACTAGACAAATTGCACAACATAGAGGAAGAACGAATGGAAGGAAAACAAGTGAAAAACATAAAACTAACCTGTTGGTTGTATACATGGGTCGAAGTTGGTTTGCACAATTTATTCATTAGATCGGAATGCACGAGGTTGACAACCTATTGGTTCATGAAATGAGGTGAGAATTCTCTCTGAGTATACATAATAGTGTTCTTAACTGAGCAATGTAATTTCTTGAGATATTTATATATTCCATGGGAAGTTCCCTAATGTGGGTTTGTTGGTCGTCAAATAGGACTTTTTACGAAGAGCAACAATCAGGGGATAAGAACTCCATCCTCTTTAATGGGAGAGGTTCCCTTATTCAGAAACGAACTTATTTACAAATGTACAGAACATTGATTTGTATGGTCAAACTTGGATTTTACGAAAGTGTTTTCCATGAAGGATCATCAATTACACAAGGACTGAGGAAAGGGAATAAGGAGAATGAGCAGAATAGCAACATTCAGAATTATAGATAGCAGAATAATTCTTCGTGTATGCGAAGCTTCAAAGAATTTAAGACAAGATCATTTGCATTGGCTGAATGAGATTAAATTTAAAGACACAAAGTTCTATAAATAACCTTCTTTAACACAGATTTATTAATCAAGGACACAAAGTTCCTTCTTGGTTGTACAAGATCACTGTATTTGCAAAACTAAACAGTATGCAATCAGAGAGACTAACGAGTTAGGAACAAAATGATCTCCACAATATTAAAGGAAAACACAGAGATGACAAGAATTAGATAGACAAAGAATGAAAAGCCCTTTTGTATTGATTTCTTTAAGATCTATTTACACTTTTCAGCAAATATTCCAAGTTCTTCCTCCTTTTCAAAATGGCGTGGAAAGGCCATTATATAGCTTACAAGTCAGTTACTCTTCGTAACCGTTTCTTTTAACTAAAGAATAGTTAAGGACCGCCAGTTGCAATACCTTAACTAATTACAAAGAATACGAAAAGAAAGGGAAGAAGAGAAAAGAAAGGGGAAGGAGACAGGTGGCCAGCTACTGGGAGGGGCCCACCGTCTTCAGAATCCACTGCCTGAATTTCTTCAATGACTCAGCTATATCTCTGCCACGAGGGACTAACGTGTTAGCTGCAGAGTGAGTCCAAAATCCCAGACATTTCTCCATCTCTTTATCAAACTCGACGTGAGTATGATAATCTTTGTTTGCTTCTTCAATGGTAGACTAAAGAGAACAAATTTCCTTCATCTTTTCCTTAGAGATGGAGATTTCCTTGAATAGATGATCTTTGACAAAAGCTCTGAACTGAGCTTTGATTTCTTGCAAGGACAAGGAAACACTAGAGTTTTCATCTTGAAGATGACAATGTATATCTTTAAAAGCAGCAGCTACCAGTGTCTTGAAAGCTTCTCCCTTCTGCCAGCTGTTCTTCATTTCTCCCACAGCTTCCTCCAGGACTTTGATTTTCCACTCTACGCTGTAGACCCAGGATTTTGATAGATTGTCTTTGGCATCATCGAAAATATTATTCGCCAGTAAGATGTTCTCATCTGTCTGTCCCATGAGGCAAAGGTCTACAATGCAACTGCTCTAGAGTTTAAGCTTTTTATCCATAACCCCAATAGCAGAGGATAGCTTCTGTTGCAAATTGTCTACCTTTCCATGTAGTTTAAAAGCTTCATCGATGAAGTTTATCCCAGCAACAAGCGTGTCATCTACCATGGCTTCAATAGCTCTGCCATAGATAGAATACTTGTGCATATCTTTAATACTTTGCACTTCATCTTGGCTTAGAATCACCAGAGGCGGTAGAGCAGTCAAGGGGGTAGGGTCCAAAACTTTGTCCTTAGACAAAAGTGACTTGATAAAACTTGTGAGAACTTGGGCTTGTTCTTCCAGCTGTTCAATAGTCTGCTACCCTTTCTCTACCCTTCCAATGACTCTTGTGACTATTTCCTAGAGGTTGTGAATTTCACCTTCAGGAGTAGACTCTCCCATAGGGATCCTTGAAAGCTCTAAGTCAGATGTCAGCAAGTCTGATTCTGATTTGTCTACTGTAGGCTTAGCAATCTCCAAGAATTGCTGACCTTGGGCATCAGACACAATTCTGGAGGTGGTTCTAGCTTTCTTGGCACGAGAAGGAGTGGTGACCAACAAGGCTGCTACAGCATCAAAATTTGGTCCCAAGCTTTGAGAGGAGGATTTCCTCTTCCTTTTATCAACCAGAAGTTACACCCAAGCAAATGAGGAAGAAGAATCTGCAGGAGGGGCAAGGGGACCAAGAGACAGGGAGCTCATGACACTCAGGGTCTGCGCAGCTGTTGACTCAAGCTGAGACGTGAGTAGAGCACTGGAGGCAATGGCAGTAGAGGAATCAATAGCACCCGGAAGTTCAGTGCTCTGGACCTCTTTGTCCTTATCTGCTGGGTCTTCAGGAACATTTGCAGGAGTGGGCATCTCACTTTCTTCACTTTCACTGAGAACAATGATGTTCTCCTGGCCCTATAGGCAACTCTACCTGTTTTCTTGGAGGATCATTCTCTACAGGTTCCTTCTTTACCTCTTTGAGTTTCTTCTGTATACCTTGGTAGATGAAGAAGGAGTAGATTCTATAGGTCCCTGAGCTGTTGAGGCAGGAGGGGTTTTCACTGGTGTTCCAGACTCTGGAACTGATGCCTCTCTTATGGGTGTCGAATCATCCTTGGAGCTAGATTCTCCTGAGTGCCTCTTGAATTCTCGGATCTTCTTACTGAACCAGACCCTAGTCCTGATTAAGACTGGAGCAAGAATCTCAGCCAGATCATCTCTCTCTTTCCTGTTCCAATCCAGGTCCTCCGGAGGGGTGTGCTTAATCACATTTTCATACTCATAAGAGTATAGATCAGAATTGTCATCCTGGAGACCTTCAGGAACTTGGTACAAACCGAGTTCTTGGATCAATTGCAGGGAGAACCTGCCACAATGCCTTCTTCTGGCTTCAAAATCATCTGCACAGTCAGCCCAGTAGTCTTCTGTATCTGCCCTATGATGATAGACTATCTTGATGTTCTGTTCAATGAACTTCTTCAAGTCAAAACAGGTTCTTGGCTTGAAGAAATGAACAGTGATATGGACCAGGGCTCTTTCTATGTTCTGAGCATCCAGAGCTGTTTTGCATGTGTAGTTTCCCAAAGAGATGGGAAAGTGCAAACCAGAAATCTTCTTGTCTCTGCAAGTTCTGTGCAACTTGTCTAGTTGCCTGCATATTTCTATCAAAGCCATTTTATCATTGCAGAACATGGGAAGCCGTAGAGGAGTGCTTTCATAGCCAGCAAGCCTGATATAGGAAAATTTCCTGAATTGGATGAAATAGGCTCCATACTGTGATATCAGGTTCATGGCTTCATCTGAAAACCTTCTTGCAGTATCACCTTCAAGCAATCTGACCACGTACATGGTGAAAGCATCATTGACCCTTCTGAAATTGCGGTTGCTGGTCTCCAAGGTGAACTGCGGGCAATAGGCATACACTGGATCATCTTTGTGTGCATCTATATAGGAGAAACCAAACCACTACCTGGATGCTGCTAGGGTATACATCAGGTATGAAGTCATATAGAACTTCTTTGTTTGCTGGACGTTGGATAGCTGCTCCGCCAAATTCATACTGATGATCTCTACCCAGTTGATATTTTGTGTTCCCTCGCACACCATGCTGATGAACGGGCACATCCAGAAATGAAACTCATTGGTGGAGGGCAAACCCATAACCCGAGCCAGCAGGATTATGAAGTCTGACAGTTCTTCGTTGAAATCTGCTCGAAAGAGGGTTTTGGTTAGGAGAGAAGCACCTTTCTTAGGGTTCTTCAACCAAGATTTCGCCACTCACGTCTTATATTTGTCACTGTCTTGGTCGAACATAGCCTGTGCTTGATCCCAGGAGACGACTATAGCATTATCCATCTCCAGAATCCTTAGAGCAGTGCCAATGGTGGTAGCGTCCAGCTTGGCAATGAGTTCCCCATGTACATTTGTCAATTCGCTCGAAGCGGGGTCAAAGTGAGCTCCACATGAAAGCACTGTATCAGCACACTGTACTGAGATTGGGAATCCTCCGGCAAAAGCTAAACCACTATCATTAATCATCTGTGCCATTGGTGTAGGGTTTGCATCTGCCATTCTTGCCTAAAAATCACTGAAATCAAGATGACGAGCTTCGTTGTCCCCAATATTGTGAACGACAGACTCAAGTGGAGAAATTTGTTCCTATCCCTGAAATTTGATCTTCATATTGATAGTCTAAGAGCCGCAACCTAAACTCGGGAAGGAATTACAGAGAAAAGGGATACACGCGCAGGAAATTAGGTTGCAAGGGCAACATGGAAACAATGTGAAAAATGCAAAGGGGGAATACCCGTTATATAGCCGTTTAGGAGAGAGAAAGGCCATGAATGTGCATTTAATATATACCCACCAATTTGAATAAGTAGGATATTCGGGTAAAGCGGCAAAAAATAGCATGAATGACACTTGGTTCATTAGGGACATGTGAGACGCGGATGCGCGAAACACGTGGCTCGGCCGGTTCGGGCGAGGTGGGGAAAAGATGCACAAATGTCTTTTGGGACACGTGGGACATGAGTACGCGAAGTGCACGATTCGGGTGAATCGGCCGAAAAGGTTCCAATGGGTCCGAAAATTTTTGGGACATTTGAGACGAAAATGTGCGAAGTACGTGGTTCGGGAGTTTCGGCCGAAAATGGAACAACTTGCACTTTTGACTTGGGACAAAAAGCTCTGAAGTATGTGACTCGGGAGTTTCGGCCGAAAATGGAACAGCTTGCACAATTTGATTTGGGACATTTGGAACACGAAAGTGCGAAGTACGCGGTTCGGGTGTTTCGACCGAAAATGGAACAACTCGCACAATAAGTTTTGGGACACTTGGGACGAAAAGTTCTGACGGGCCCGAAATCAGGACAACTTCAGGGAAATCGGCTGATCGGGGAACATAACACACTTTTGAACTTGGGACAGTTGGGACAAAAAGTTCCGATAGGCCCGAAAATCACTCAGAATGACCCAAAAACGTAGATTTTCTTAATTTCACGACTTAGGTACTTTAGAGAAAACACTTACACTCAAAATTTTTTGAAAATGACTTCTTAAGAACAGGGGAATTTTGAGTGGACAACAGCACCACATCCAGGAATGTGAGAAACTTTGGACGGAGGGGAAAGATGCCTTACCACCATCACTCCGAGTATATAAGTTCTACACAACCCTTGGCAGCTGAGCACACGCATGGTATGTACATGTAGAATTGACATAAGAGACAGTTAACTGGAAGGAGATGACCTCAGGTATGATCCATAATTTTTATTATTTTTCTAAAAAATCTTTGATCAATTAAGCATTGTAGATTATGAAATGCATTACTTTGGGAGATAATGCAAAGGCTAAGGAAATTTTGTTAGATATGTTTGGTGAGATAGATTTAAAGGCTTACCTTGACCTTGAAGAGACTAAAGAAAAATAAATGGTTCATGTCTGGGAAGAAAAATAAAAGGGTAAAGTGGTATGCATAATAGATGATGATGGTGAGGATAATAATTTGGATATTAACCACACTGAAGGTATGTGTAAGGTGATGGCTACAACAGATGAAAAAGTGTGCACGTGTATCATGAGCCTATGAAAATAAATAAGTTTAATATTGGAATAGATGTAGAGCCTAAAGAGTCCATTATTTGTGATTACTGGTCAGAGCAGGAAGTGGCTAAGATTATTGAACTCCTACGTAACTTTTAGGATTTATTTCCATGAGGTTACCATGAGTTGAAAGGTGTATTCCCTTCTTTATCTGAGATGATAATCAAACTTAAATAAGGCACACACTTGATTAGGAAGAGACCTTACATGATGAATCCTAATCTGTGCGTTAAGGTGAAGGAAGAAATTTATAAAACTCTAAAGTCTGGTATAACTGAGCCCATTGAGGAGTTTGAGTGAGTAACTCCCATGGTCATCAGTATTAAAAAGGATGGTAGGATAAGGATCTGTGTAGACTACAGAGATTTGAATTATTCACGTTTCATTGATCCTTTTCCCACCCCTTTCACTAAGGATATCCTTGAGGGTGTTGTAGGATGTGAAATCTACTCTTTTAGTAATAGGTTTTAAGGATATCATCATGTGTGCATAGAAAAAGAAGATCAGGAAAAGACAACTTTCACCACTGAATGGGGAAGTTTTACATACACATTTGTTCCCTTTGGACTAAAGAATATGCCCATTATGTTCTCACTTATTGTCGTGTACGTGTTTTAGGAATTCATTCATAAGTTATTACAAGTATATCTAGATGATTGGATAGTGTATGGTTTGGTTAAGGATCATTGCGAAAATTTGAGGCTTATGTTTGAGAGGTGCCAATGCAGTTGAGCATCTCTTTAAATGTTAAGAAATGTATCTCTGTGACACATTTTAACACTTTTCTTGGGCATATTATTTGTAAGGAAGGCTGGTTGGTAGATCTACCCAAGATCGTTGTGATCTTGGGATTGGAAGAACCTAACAATTAAAGTGAAGTGCACAAATTCCTTGGACACACAAGGTATTACAGGAAATTTATTAAAGGCTATGAAAATATTTACATGCCCCTAGAGGAAATTTTGAAGGCTAAAGGAAAATTCTATTGGGGTGAGGCGTAATAAGAGGCGTTTGAAACACTTAAGGAAAGGTTGACCACTTCACCTATTTTGTGATTTCCTTTATGGGAAAAACCGTTTCATATTCATGTCAATGATTATGGGATGGAAATTGGCACTGTATTAGCACAACCAAAAAGAAGGAATTATAGACCATCCTATTTGTTTTGGAAGTAAGAAGTTGACACCAGTTGAACAAAACTATATAACTACTAAGTGCGAAACTTTGTCCATAATTTATGTACTGCACAAGTTCAGACAATACTTATTGGTGACACTATTTATATTCTTCATATATCATATGTCACTTAAGTATTTGGTCAAAAATCCTATTTTACAAGGGAACATTTACAAGTGGATACTACTATTTTAGGAGTTTCAGTTTAAAGTGATTGTGAAACTAGGAAAAAGTAACTCAGGACTTGATCATTTATCAAGGAACAATTTTGGTATAGATGCGCAGAGCATTAAGAACATAATGCCAGATGAAAAACCATTTATATTGAATCAAATTCCCACTAAGTTGGAAGATATTGCATTCTTTTTGCGCACCAGATATGCACCTGAGAGAATGAAGACCTTAGATAAGAAACAACTTGCAATACATGTGACACCTTACTAGTTGATAGGTGTAGATTTATACAAGTTATGCCATGATGAAGTTTTTCACTAGTATGTTCTAGAGAATGAGTGTGAGAGGATTATGGAAGAAGATCATGATGGAATTTTAGGAGGTCATTATACAAGAGATGTCACTGCGAGAAATATTTTGGTAGCTGGATTATGGTGGGAAAATTTGTATAAGGATGTCAAGGAATATTTGAAGGTGTGTGATAATTGTTAGAACCTTGAGAATCCTAGAACTAGAGATGAGATGCCTTTGAGGACTATTAAATGTGTCGAATTTTTTGAGAAATGGGTGATTGATTTTATGGGTCCTATTTCCCCACCTGTGTGAAGGACTGATGTGCGCTACATTATAACTTGTTTAGATTATCTGACATGGTTGGCCAAAGAAATAGCTAAAAAGGATTACACAACAGATACAACATAAATATTTATATGAGAAAACATTATGAGAAGGTATGGATGTATTTTGATCTTGAAAAGTGATAGGGGAACTCATTTTCTTAATGAGACCATCAAAATTATTGTAGATGAGTTTATGGTGGTGTAAAAAAAGATAGAACCCTATCACCCAAAGGCCAATAGAACTGCTGAGGATTTCAATAAGCTATTGGGATAAAACTGACAAAAATATGTTATGTTGGAAGGAAATACTAGGATGATAATGTATCTGTTGTACTTTGGGCATACATGCCCACTTAAAAAATACTGAATAAATCCACACCCTTTCAGTTAGTGTTTAGCGTGAAGGATTTATTACCTATGGAATTCATGTTGCCATCCCTGTGTACTGCATGTGATGGAGGATTTGATGATGAATAATCTATTGAAGAATGCATATAAAAAATGATGTAGTTAGATGAGAGGCACACTATTTCCCAGTGGAGCCAAAAGATAAAAAAAGAAAGACAAAAGGCATGACATGATAGACATATTTGGAATAAGGAATTTGAGGTTGGAAATATGGTTATTCTATATGTTTCAAAGTTTTCACGCTACCCTAGGATGTTGAAAGTTCATTGGTTGGGACCTTTTGTTGTAACCAAGATACTTGATTCAGACACTTTTTCAGTTATAGGCATTAGATGACACTTATTTTCCCAGTTAATTCAATGGGAGTAGGATGAAACCCTAATATAAATAAATCTTCTTGGTGTTTGTAATAAGGAAATATTGCCATTTATATTAGATTTCCATTGAATGCATTTTCCTTTCATCGTTGTTATGATTTGTCAATTTAGTTCAGTGTTTTGTTGTAATAAGTGCACTTGCACACCAAGAGCTAATTACTATCTATAGAATTCATGCATAGAGGACCATGCATACTTTTAGTGTGGGGTGAATAAGAAATAATAAGTGATTGGTGCTTTGATATAGACTGGTGTGCATTGGAAAAATATTATAGGTTCTCAGAGTTGAGATACTGAAAGAAAATTGTTCATATTGAATACCACACATAGATGGATGGACGTGTAATGTAATGTGAGGTAGGTAGTAAGATGATACAATATTTAGTACAAGGCACAATGGTTTTATATTTTGGCATAGGGAGGTGTACGAAAGGATATATGTGCCTGAGAAGTAGTGGACACACCAGAAGGTTATGACTGGAAGCGTGAAAGAATATGACCTGACGCAAGGAAGGGTGAAAGGGAAAAATTAATGTTGTGTACAATGGTGGTTAAGGAGCAATTAAGGTGAAGGGTGTTAATGGATCTATAAAATAAGAAGGCTGAAATGTTATTTTAACCTTGCATCCTTTGTGTTTTTGAGTTGAGAAGTGTGACAAAAAAGTGAGAAGAGAAATCATTTGAATGGTGAACCATGTGATTTAAATACATGACAATACCAGAGCTCTGCGTGGAAGAAGTGTTTGATCAAGCTTGGCCTGTACATAAGGAAATATTCACATTTTTAGAGTTTGGCGGAGACAAAATTTGTAGCTAGGGCAGACGAGGGCATGAGATATTGTGAGAAAAAACAGGAAAATGAAGGTGAAAGGGTAAGGCATTGAAACCTTTGTAGTTTTTATAGCACATATTTTTACCTAAGAAGAACAATGACACTAAAGAGAGCTTTAGCCATTGAGAAGGAAACCTAGGAAGCACCACATGAGTGGTTTATTGAAACGCAATAACAAAATGAGGTTATCAAAGGGAGATAGTGGACATCATAATGTAAAATTAGTGACTTCAATCATCAGATGAAGAATACCTAGAAGGATATAAAGGAATATACAGTGTTGAAGATGAACAGGTGAACCACAGATAGATAGAGGGTATTTTACAATAGTATTTAGAATCTATTGGAAAGGGTTGGGGTTATGCAATTACTTGAGTTTTCATTCTTTTGTAATCCTAATCGTATATACCATTGGCTTGTATCACGTGTGCATTAAGATTGCTTCTATTTTACAAGGAGAATGAGAATTGTGGAAAATTTGATTGGGAAGGTTACAAGTTTGTGTGACTCTGGTGAGGAGATTGTTGGTGAATTTTTCAGATGATGATGGTGTAGAGGCGAAGGAAACTTATTTTAAGTATCATAAATGAGGTCAAGCTTTCAATGTGACAAACATACAAGAAAAACCACAAGGGTAGTTGTACACCTGATCATTTGTAAACTAGGAGCTTCAGAGAGATGGAAGGAGGTAAGTAAGAAATGGTTGTATATAGCACACAAAATGGCGAACAATACATATTATAATATTACGAGCTACACTGCAGAAGGAATAGTAGAAGAAGCATGCATCTAGGATGAAAAAGGTGAGAAGATATATTGGGGCACTATCTTGCTCCTCATATTTTGTGTAATTGGTGTGCTTGATGGGCCAAAGGACAAGATGTGGGCATACCCTTTGGAAAATAAGTCACCTATAGAAAAGTTCGCAAGCTTCACATGCTAAGGCACTATAACAGGGACATATAAGTAGTGCACAGAGAAGTGGTATAGAATAATGTGTGATGCATTTGAGGGGGAATGATGCATCCCTAGAGAACTACCCAATGTTTTAGAAGGTCACAAAGATTTTGCAGAATATCAACACTTCTATTTGGGTCCCTTTTGCATGAAGACTAGAGAGATTATTTCTTGGTGTAAGTTACCTTTTACATTTACTACTCATTATTTTACAGATTTAGTGAACCACATGCATAACATGTGGAAGTTAAAGTTTTCTTCTGACAAAGTAGATGCAGAAATTCACATTCTACGTAAGACATATGTCTACCCTAACAAGGAAGCATATGTAGAGACAATGGAGTCTAATAATATAGATATCACTCCAGAGGTCATGGCTATGGGACAGATAGAACTCATGCCCATGTATGTATATATGAGGCCAAGGTTTAAGGATGGGAAAATTATTGCTAGAGAGCAAATTTCACTCTCAAGTCCACCGAAGAACAAACAAACTGTGGGCATGAAGAGAAAACCTGAGGATACACCCCCAAGGAAGGGAAATGAGGACTTAAAAAATGTCCTTGGCATAATAAAACTATGTAGGGGGAACAATACTATAGATGTGGGCATTGGTACTTCACATCCTATGAGGAGGTCGCCACACATAATGCCTGTGAAGAATTCCAAAGAAGAGAAAAGAGGAAGGCGTACATATGTGCCCATGAAATATAGTGAGAGGAGGGGTCATCAGATAATTCCACACACCAGGATGTCTCCACACCTATCCATGAAGTTGAAGACAATGAATGGATCCAGACTAAGTGACCACAATTTGATATATACATCCACAACGTGATTGTATGGGAGCATGAGGAAGAAAGAAATGTTGGGGGAAATACAAAATTGGAAGATAGTGTGGAGCAGCCGACTGGTGGCCCTAACTAATTAGGGGATCAATTTCTATGTAAAATAATCCCTAAACTTCCTTAAACTATAATAATTTAGTAGAGCCTTCAAATATATTTCTGACAACTATAAGAACGTGAAAAATAGACACTCTAAGCTCCAGATACGTCTGGTCAAAGTTTGTTAAAGTTTGGTCAATGGGTGGTCAAAGTTTTTCAAACTGAAAATATTATTGTCTTGGAATCTAAAAAAATCATTTCTATTGCATGTATCTTGTCATTTTCATTCTGACACATTTTGAACAGATCAAATCCGAGTTTGTATGTAAATGATATGGTCAGTCAAAGTTCGGGTCAAACTTGTAGGAAAAAGTGACGTGGCAAAAGGTGCACCAATCACATGCTGACACATGAAACCACTCCATTTTAGCACACGGACCTCCAATTTTGGTAGCAATATACTATGCATAGCCATTCCACATGAAAATAGGATGGTTTATCCTTATTAAAAGGTTTGGATAAAATTATCTCCCATGGACTATGGGATTGATTCCCATATAAGGATAAAAGATTTCCATTTGCTATGTATAGTGGATAATGCAATAAAAGGGATTCGAAACCTTTACCTGTGCCATAATAATAGGTAGACTTACCAACCCACCACCTTCTGAGAAATGTTACAAAAGGAGATTTTTGAGTTTTGGATAAGACAAGTGACAAGTTTGTGAGAGGTTATAATAGACCTACTTATATAAAACCTAATTTTTGAGACACTTCCACTCAAAACCAAATCTCGAGTTATATATAAAAATTGCTAATAATTTCTATAAAAACATGATGGTGTGATAATTTTACCAATTTGGATTTTTTTTATAGAGTTATTTATTGTTAAATTTACACAAAGGCGTAGAACCCAAGGGAGACACATCTACAAGTGGATCAGGAAGGTGAAGGACAACGACTAAGCTCCATTAATGTCCTTCAAAGGTATAATATCATTATTTTGTAGGTTTTTTATTTATTATTGGTTGAATGTAAAGGTTATTTTATTTTTATTTTAATGTTATTAATGGATCAGTTTTCCATGAACCCGGGGACGTAGGAATTCCGAACCCTGTAAAAAATTTGGGTGTTGTGTTCTGATTTTTATTTTCAGTTTTCTGAAATTTGCAAGTAATTTAAATTCATAATATGACTATGGGTGCAACTATAATCAGTAATTGATAAAATTTGGAAATCAATTAAATCTGAAACAATGATTTTTGGGGCTTCGATCAAACAGTGAAATTTTGAGCAAATTGTAAACTTAATTTCAGTTTGAATTTAGTCCTAAATTAGATTTTAATCATTTTTTAGAATTATAAAATCCTTTTAAGTTAAATAATATTGAAGATCCTTTGAAAATATTAAAAGTGTTAGTTTTAAGCACCATTTTTTGGATCAAGTTTTGGTATCAGAGCAATTAGATTGTCAGATTATCTTCTAATTATGTTTGAAATTTGGCTTTAGTTTTCATTACAATTACATTTTTCAGATTTGCAGACATTTTGGACTTACTTCTATTATGTAGTTCAGTTGTGTGGAAGGAAATTTTTGTTTATAGGAATAAGGAAATCATGGGAAAGCTATCTAAGAAAGATAAGCTTGATGAGCTTGAAGCCATTAATTGTCAACTTCAGGAAGAAAAATCTTTCATGAGAGCTAATTTTTATTCCTTGGAAGAGGAAATAGTGTGGTTAAAATCTAAACCATAATCTTCTACAACCAAGAAAGAGGATTATGTCAATGAGATGATTGTAGAGAGAAAGAAGTTGATGGTTTTTGTTAAAGAGTTGTAAGAACAAATAAGGACCAAGGATGCTCTCTTGGAAAAGTTACAACAAGGTGAACAAAAGAAGGAAATGCCTTCCAAAACAGATGCAGGTACTATGAAAAAATGCAGTGTAAGTTGTTCATCTTCTTGTAGCAATCCCTTGCATGTAGTTTTAGACATTCCTTTGGATCAATTTGAAAAACACACTAAGGGAATTGAGTCTAAGCTAATGGTTAAGATGGGACATAATGGAAAAGGCCTTGGTAAAAATGGACAAGGTGATGCTAACCCAATACAGGTAGAGGATCAACATCGATTTATAGGTTTGGGTTATTCTAGTAGGAAAATGGAGATTGGAGAAATTTCTAAAGCAACTGAAGGAAGAAAGGCTGACAACATCCAAGAGTCTACGCCACTAGATTTCGAGGATTCCTCCATCAAGAGGAACAATGAAAGGTGTATGAAAACAGGTGAATGAGGTAATGAAATTCCACCACCTCCCACTTACACTAAAAATGACATAAAAGGTAAAATTTATCCTAAGGCTTGTAAAAATATCTTTCAGTCTGAACAATATAGCTTTGGTAGACAGAAGTATGTGTTTCCTTGCACATTTTGTGAAGGTATTAATCATTCTTAAGCTTATTGTTGGAAGAGGAAAACTATGTTAAATAGGTTAACACCTTTTTTGAATTTTAAGTTAGGTTATAAAAACCAATCTCATTATGAAGATGTGAGAAATGAAAAAAATGTTACCTCTCCTAAACAAAGGAATCATTCTCCTAGATAAAGCTCAGGAAATGGTAAAATGGGTAATGATGAGGGTCATCAATCATGGCCATTAATAATGTCAATACGAGTTGGTGTGTGAAGGTTGTATGCATTAAGAGAATAAGATATTGGAAATTGGATCCTTTAAACACAATCCAAACTTGCATAAAATAAATCACACATGCAAAAATTTAAAGGCACACTTGCAAAAATGTAAACACATTTGCATAAAGGAAATCACACTTGTAGGAATATAAAGGCACACTTGCATAAAGGAAATCACACTTTCATAAATAAAGGTTCCATGAAAGAAATGAAACTTGCATAAATGAAATTTCTGAATTAAAAAATAACTGAAAGATAAAAAGACACCTGCAGGTTCACAACAAAAATTGTACTGAAGAAGGATCACATAACATGAAATCTAAAGTTTACAACAAAAGGAAAAATGTAAAAATAAAGAAACAAACATTAACACATGGATCCATCTTCCTTGGAATGAGTGTCTGTCTCATTCCTTGGAAGATGAATTAATTCATACTTTTAATTCAGAACTTGCAAAATAACTTTACTTCAAAAGATTGGAAAGAAAGAATAGATCTTTATTTCTTGGGAGAAAAGAATTACATATCTCAGTGTGGAAGGTTGCATTTATAATTCATGTATCCAGCCAAATCCTTATTTTAGGAAATACAATCTGATATTATCTTTATTCCAATCATAACAACTAAGATCTCCATCTCCACAAAATATGGAGAGAGATATATTATTGGAGTCAAATCTTATCTTGCTTATTTTAGAAAGATTTGCTCCCAAATATTTTCCTTGATTTTTGGTAACAAGAATAATATTATTTTATTCTCCTACATTATTGGAAGGAAGTTTTTTCTCAAAATAAGATTTTTACCAAATACATTTCCCAGATTTTCCATTTGACTTTGTTGTTTTTTATTGTGGAACTTTTGATGCTTGTCTGATACACTTTTTCCTCATACCGCGGTTCACTAAGAGTTAGATTTATCTTCATTGGTAAAATTTGTTGCAAATCTGAATGAGGTTTTTGTTAAACACATTGCTATGAACAAAAACCTCTCTCAAATTTTTTGTTTGACTTTTTTTTTCTGTTTATGGAACTTTTAGTGCTCGTCTGATACACTTTTCCTTGGACTGCAGCTCACTAAAATTTATATTTCTCTTCATTGGTAAAACCTGTAGCAAATATGAATGATGTTTTTGTTAAACACATTGCTATGAAAAAAATATCTTTCATATTTTCTGTTTGACTTTTATGTTTCTGTTTATAGAACTTTTAGTGCTCGTCTGATACACTTTTTCCTCAGACTGCAACTCAATAAAATTTATATTTCTCTTCATTGTTAAAACCTGTAGAAAATTTGAATGAATTTTATGTTTAAAACATTTTTATGAACAAAAAATTCTCTCATATTTTCCATTGGATTCTTTGATTTTTCACATTTCCTCAAAAAATGTTATTCCGTTGATACAAGTTCCGAAGCTAACACTGTTATTTCTTTTATGCAAGTTTCAGAATTAAAGTTGTCATTCCTTTTAGGTAAGTTCTGAAACTAAATCTATAAGTTCCAAAACTAAATCTACTTTGTCCATGAATTGTAAGTTCTGGAACTAATTTTCATTCTATACCTTGCATCTTTTTCCACTGTTTTAATTGCTTGAAAATATAAATATACAAATTGCAAGTTCTGGAACTAAATTTTATTTGATTGATGCAAGTTCCAGAACTAAATATGTGAGTTTCAAAACTAAATCTGTAAGTTCCATAAATAAATTTGTGAGTTCTAGAACTAAATCTGTGAGTTCTGGAACTAAATCTGCAAGTTCTAGAACTAAACCTGCGAGTTCTAGAACTAAATCTGCGAGTTCCAAAGCTAACTTAAAACAAATATAACTTTTACATGTGATCTCGGATTGAGATGATTCTTTTTTTTAACTTGCATAATTTTTCAAGAGAAATTTTAATATGAAATTATTTTTGAGTTTAGATATATCATCCATGATCAATTCCACTTTTCCCAATACTAGCATTATCTTTCCTTTATGGTCTGCATACACAAGACTTTGCATCTTTTCCCAAATAATCAATAGGATTAGTCAACAAAATAAATAACAAAATATTTCTAAAGAATGAAAAATATATATATCATATATTCTATCTTAAGCAAACTATAATTTCCTAGCTTACATTTAAATCCACTTTCAAAGATAACTTAGAAGAACAAACTAATGGTAGTTTATGGCCAATTTATGGCCTCATCAGGTAAGACTTCTAAAAATAGGGAAATTAAATTTTGTTCCCATTGTAAAAGGAATGGTCATGATGTTAAGATGTGTTGGTATGTTCCTTCAAAGTAACATTGGAAAGTTGTTAAAAATAACAATAATGTCAAACCAACATTTTTGGATCTAATTCATGTAGATGATCATTTTAGTAATAGGGAAATAAAACCACCTAAACGGAAAAATCCAAGTAATTGGTTGGGTTAAACATTCCTTCATTTTATGTTTGCATTATGGTAATTGTTGATAGTATGCAAACATTTTCAGAGCTAATTGTTGGGGATTCCTGATGTATACTGAAGAAAGGAAAATTTTCCCATATGATGATATTCAACTTTGAAAATTTTATGGAAATAGCCGTAGGGAAGATTTAAGTGATAGGTTCATCATACTCATATTATCTTCTCATATTTTTGGTTGGAAATTCCATTGCTGACAGTAATATGCAAGGATATGGGCATCAACAACATGTCTAATTTTGAAACTTGTAGCTTTATAATGTTGTCATTTGTGCAAATTTATGGATGCTTATAAGACCCATTCGGGCACCTATTTGATATTGTAATAAATAGACAAACTTGTTGTGTCCACATGTGTTATTTGCACTAATTTTTGTAACTATCAGATGTGCTTATGATTAGGGTGTAAATTTATTACACTAACAAACTAGTTTACAAGTTGTACCAAGTGATCATTTTTATAGATTATGGCAGTTCACCAATTTGGGTAAGCATATAGTTTGTTATCTATCCTTCTACAATTGATTATGTGTGGATAGAATTGACAGATTCACGTGGATTTAGGTTTTGACTATAGCTATTTTTGGGCATTGATAGTCTAATTTATTTTGGATAGTGAATATTTACAGTTATTACAGTTTTAGATGGATAGTGGGAACTAGCCTAATTATGGGTAGTTTAGATGTCTTGTATATTGATCTGTGTTTAATAAATTGTAATATTTGGTAATCGGTTGTATCAAAAAGTGACATTTGAACACTAGATTTCCATATTATAATGGGTTTTATTATCTTGTCAGTTATTTTTGATGGCATTACAGTGGGGTATGACAGTTCACAGTTGTGTGCAGAGTTGACAAGGTTACAACGTTTCAGTTGAATACTAGCTTAATTAGGTGTTATTATCTGATCAGTTATGTAATTAGCTAATCAACTATTTTCATTTTATGAACCTATAATTCTATTTTGAGTTCTTGTATGTGTTTGTGCAATGCAAGAAGAGGTAACATATTTTTTGGGTTGATACACAACTTTTTCTAGATAAAAAGCCTTTTCAGTAAGGAGGAGTGATCAAGATATCAATTTCAGTGTCAAATGTTCCCTAAACTATGAAACTGCAGTATATCCTTTAGAGAAATTTCTAACGACTATAAGAACGTGAAAAGTAGACACTCTGAGCTCCAGATACGTCTGGTCAAAGTTGGTCAAATTTTGGTCAACGAGTAGTCAAAGTTGGTCAAACTAAAAAATTATTGTCTTCTAATCTCACAAAATCACTTTTATTGCATATATCTTGTCATGATATTTTTGACGCATTTTGAATGAACCAAATTAGAGTCTGTATGTGAAAGATATGGTCAGTCAAAGTTAGGATCAAACTTGCGGGAAAAAGTGACGTGGAAAAATGTGAACCAATCACATGCTAACACATGGTACCACTCCATTTAAGCACGTGGACCTCCAATTTTGGTAGAAAAATTCTATGCATGGTAATTACACATGAAAATAGGACGGTTTATCCTTCTTAAAAGGTTTGGATAAAATTATCTCCTGTGGACTATGGGATTGATTCCTATATAAGAATGAAATATTTCCATTCCCTATGTATAGTGGATAATGAAATCAAAGGGATTCGAACCCTTTACCTACACCATAATAATAGGTAAACTTACCAACCCACCAACTTTGGATAAGTGCTATAAAAGGAGCTCATTGGGTTTTGTATAAGATAAGTGACAGGTCTGTGAGAGGGCAGAATAGACCTACTTACAAAAAACTTGATTTTTGAGGCACTTTCACTCAAAACCAGATCTTGAGTTATATATAAAATTGTTCACAATTTTGATACAATCATGATGGTGTGATAATTTTCCCAATTTGGGGATTTTGTCACATATTTATTTTTTATTAAAGTCACATGAAGGCGTAGAACCCAAGGGAGACACAACTACAAGTGGATCAGAAAGGTGAAGGATAATGACTAAGCTCCATTAATGTCCTTCAAAGGTTTGATATCATTATTTTACATGTTTTTTATTTATTATTGGTTGAATGTAAAGGTTATTTTATTTTCATTTTAACATTATTAATGGATCGGTTCACCGTGAACCCGGGGACATAGGAATTCCGAACCCCGTAAACAATTTGGGTGTTGTGTTCTAATTTTTATTTTCAGTTTTCTGAAATTTGCAAGTAATTTAAATTCATAATATGAATATGGGTGCAACTATAATCAGTAATTGATAAAAATTGAAAATCAATTAAATCTGAAACAATGATTTTTGGGGCTTCGATCAAATAGTGAAATATTGAGTAAATTGTAAACTTAATTTCAGTTTGAATTCAGTCTTAAATTAGATTTTAATCAATTTTTGGAAGTCTAAAATCCTTTTAAGTTGTTTAAAATTGAATATCCTTTGAAATTATTAAAAAATTTAATTTCAAACACCTATTTTCGGATCACTAACACTAGAGTTAGAGCAGAGAACAAAGAAGGCCTTGGAGCATAGGAGCATACAGATGGGTGCATTAGTGGGAATAATCGGGAGAAAATGGTGCAAAAACCTAAGTTAGGGTACATAAATGACTCTACAAAGATGATTTATGCAAGGTTACATATTACTCTTTCCCTGGAATAATTATATGGATGGGAGCTAATGGGCCCTAAGATGGAAAATGCGCACAAAAGGAAACAATTGTGCTGGAATATGCAGAATCACATGGATGAGACCAAGTTTTATGTGTGAGGATTCATGTGCCATTATATGAATGAATAAAGCTCCGAATTCTAAAAATTTGACAATCAAGCCCACAAAGTTCTTTGATGAACAAGCGAGAAATGCATTAATAAAGAGAGTTATGGAGGTCGTGTGTTAGAATGTTGATAAGGTAGCTACCTTGAGAACTTTTTTTAGGATAAAAGGATAAGGAAGAGGAAATAGAGAATAAAGAGGATACTTTCCCTGAGATAGCCAAGGATATTGGAGAAGAAATTCTGAAGGCATGACCACAATATGAGAAACATGCAAGTGGAAATTTTCCATCAGCCTCGCATTATTTACCAACTTTAGTGCACTTGCTTTTGGATGAGGGAGCTAGCACACATGGCTCAAGTGTATAATAAATATCTATAAAGAAAGGGAAAGAATTTATAGTTGAAAAAGAGAGAGGGAAGAAATAAATATCTTGCAAGATAGTTGAATATGATGCCCTACTGCAAACAAATAAGGATGAATTATTGAAAGTAGACTGGGCACTGAATATGTGTGAAGATCCTGAGCAAATCATTAAAACAAGGACATTGGTTAAAGATAATGAGTCCTTACCACAAATAAAAACTAGAATCTAGGATGTGAGGAGAGGTTAAAATTTCTAGCACATAAGAATGATGCGCTCACATAGATTGAGATCCTCACAAGGAGAAAATAAAATAACTTTGGAAACTGATAGCAAGAAGAATGGATGTGATGCACATTTTGACTTCATATTTGGTGAATGTTCTCATAGTATTGAAGCATAAGGGCACTAATATGACAATGGATGAAATGCAAGTTTTGTTTGGGGAGATCCCAGAAAAGGTGAAGAAGGGACTCCATGATTGGAATGAGTTAGAAGCAAACATTAAGAGAGAGTACCCTAAAATTTTGTTTCCTAGAGAAGAATAGTGCCCAGGTTGTTGAAGTATTCTTACATCCTTTCATTTTATTTTTGTACAGTCATTTTTCACTTCGTTGTTCTTTATTATTTGTTGAGATAAGGTATGAGTACCCATTACTGGGGGTGGCAATAACATTAGTGTAAGGTAATGTTGTCCTAGTGAAATATTACCTATGTATTAAAGGAACATATGATAGTGGTGTAGAAGAAGTGGGTGCATGGATAAGAGTGGAAGAATGATAGATTTTCACCCTGAGGTTTCACACCTAAGAAGGAAAAAATTTTGGACTTAGCCGTTTTGACATACATGGGCTAAAAATTTGGAGTGTAGAGCACGCAAGGATAAGAACAAGAAGACTTATCAGTGAAGGGAAAGCTATTTTTTGAGAAATTGGAAGATTAAGATACATGCAGTGGTAGAGCTAATAATAGGATTGGATATGGAGTTAATTATAGATAATCTATTATTAGGCAAAGTTTATATGCTTCTTTACTTATCTTTGTAATCAGTGCATGAATATTTTGAGCATGTGGCCTATTTTGAGAGTGCATGGGCAGTGAAGGGAAAGTTCCCACCCCTATATATGTAGTGATTTGCAACGTTTAGAAAGAGAGATGGATCACTGGATGTAATAGAGATATGTTGTTGGTATGTCTATGCACATGACTTGGTGATGATACTTATGGTGTATTCAGCTTCTATGCTTTGTCACGATTTAATATAATTAATCATTATAGATGGATATTGATTGTTGATTTCTTTATTCATGGTACTTGTATGGTGGATCTGATCTTAATTTTTATCTAGACCTTTATGTTCTTATTATGTGTGATTCTAAATTAAGGTGATGGATCTGTTTATTATGTTGAAATATATACTTTAATTGTGGTTATTATGAACATTTCATGCTAACACCCTGTAAGATAGTAACAAAGAAGGACTTGGTACCTTTATATGCTTTAGGTGAGCGTTCAAATTCATCTGGATGAAGTTCCAGTGAACCTAGGGTTTTGATTGGTAAAATAAGAATACACTCCATCTTGGAGTATTTGGGATTGGGGTCTTCGGATTCTATTTTACATACATTTCCTGAGACTTGTCATCCTGAAGATGAATTCCTCTTTTTCATGGACCATTATTTTATAGGATCACCTAGAATGAAGCCTTTTGCCCACCGCAATAGCCTACCTGAGTATTAAGATGTAGAAATTGAAATGACAATACCTCTAATCATCCTCCTGAGGTTCATAAATTCCTCACATAATATTTTCAAGAGAAGGATTAATCTGAATAAATTCTTGGAAAACATCTCCTTGAATTTGTCTCTAGATAACTTAACAATTGGGAAGAAAAATGGAAAGGTTCTGAAGTAGGTTCATCTCAAAATACTTCCAATTATGACCCTACTAACCTCATTCTCTAGTTTATTGATAGGGTGAGCTAACAAAAATTTGTTACCATGGTTCAATTCCTTCAAATGCAATCCAAAATGGCTCAATTATTCAATCACCCTACAACATGATCTTGGGTAACTCTGACCCCTCCTTTTCCAAATGGGCCTAATTGGGTGCCCATTATCCAACTTCTATCCAAAATAAGGTATTAAGAGTAGTCCAACAAGATCCTCTGACACCTTACATTGCTAGCATGGATATTGGTGGCATTTCTCCTCCTATCTTCTATGACAGGTCCACTGATCCCACCCTTCACATCAAGTTCGTTGGTAATATTTATAAGGAATGGATCAAAGCCAATTCATATGTTGCAACCAAACTCATAGCTAAGACTCTTACTGAAGATGCTTTGGATTGGTATCACACTTTTCCTCCCAACTCCATAGTTGAGATAGAGTCCTTGGCAACATCCTTGGTGAAAAAATTTAATATCATGATCTACCTGAGACCAATATCATCAACCCAAGTTCCATTCCCATTGATTTCATTATATTCTTTTAATAATTGGCCATGGGGACACCTTGAGGTAGGTTTTGAACTTCTCCATATGGACCAAGCGGAACATAATGGGCCACTCTGAATGCGTATCACTCGGAAGACATTAAGGACCCAAGACCACCCCCATGTCCCACTTAGAGAAATTTCTCCTCCACCACTTCATTTCATAGCTCTGGTATAATAAAATTGTTTACCATCCAAATTTTATGAACCAAGCATAACATAGTGGGGCGATCCGAATGCAAAGCGCTTAATGGACATTAAGGACTGAAGCCCACCCCCATATCTCACTTAGAGAAATTACTCCTCCACCACTCTAGTTTATATTTTTGGTATAATAAAAGAGTTAAAGGAAACAAATGAACACCGATGGGGTTTGGGTGGAGTGGTTAAGTTAGATGGTTGTTTCCAAATCCACCTAGGTTCAAACTAAGGCACAATCCCCATTCAGGGTGGTAATGTTCGAGGTGGCATGGCTAGCAAGATGGTTTTTATTGAGGTATTTTATGGATTGAGAAGACCTACTCTAAATGTGTGTTCAAGCATGGAAGCTCTTGGTTCACTTATGGTGTGTGCATGTGTGGTGGATCATGATTTTCTATATGTGTGCTCAAGGGAGGCAGCCCGTGGTTTTCTTATGGTGTGTGCATGCATGGTGGATCATGATTCACTAGACATGTGTTCAATGGTGGTGGATCGCGGTTTGCTTGTGGTGTGTGCATGCGAGGTGGATCATGATTTTCTAGACATATGTTCAAGTGTGGCAGCTCTTGGTTCATTAATTGTTGACCTTAATTGATATATCTTGGTTGATTGTACTCCGGTTCATAGCTCTAGTCAAAAGTGTTCATATATAATAAACAATCTAAAAATGAATCAGTGAATCTTTCATCAAGCATTGGAATATCCTATCTACATGAGTAAAATATAAAATTCATAATGATAGAATCTTCCAAATTTTACTACGAGCTCTTGAACCTTGCCTTCAATACAAGGTGGTTTTATTTTCTCCCACCTCTCTAAAAGAATATTTTTAATAAGCTAAAAGGTAATATTATCTCATGATATAGTTAGAGAAATCTCCTCCTAAGATGCAATCTAATAAAAAAATTCAAATCCTATAACATTATAAGAAGAAGAACACAATGAATGATGGAGTCTTAAATACTCTTACTCTCATCAATTCTTCAAATAGAAATGTTTTTAACATTGATAAAAAAAACTAACAGAAAAAATTACCCTAACTATCACCAATCATTGAGTAAGGAAGAATTGAAATATTGATTTCCTAAGTCGTTCACCATAATATTAGATCCTTCTTGAAATTTTCCTCAATGGCATGATGAAAATAAATTATGTTGGTGGAATCATAATTGAGGTCACTCTCATGAAAACTATTGTGCACTATGGAGAGTTATCATCAAATATTTCATAGGTACCCAATTTGACCATGATAACTATAGACACCTAAAATTCACTTACGTAGTTTTAATGCAAAAGTGGTACCAATTAACCTCTATCTCATAATTTCTGTTATAATTAGTTATTTTCTGCTAATTAACTAATGTTTCCCTCTATTTTGGTCAATTAACGAAACTTTATTAATTAACTAGCTCATATCACATTCTAGATGCTAATTAATGACACTTCGTTAGTTATAATCCTCTTCAAATCAATTAATTAACTATCATTAGTTAATTAATCCTTTTTAACAATGTATTTAATCAATAAACCCTTTTATTGGCTAAATCCCACTTTCAAATTCTTCAAATCATATCAAATTCCTCCTAAATCACCTCCAAATAGCCTAAAAAGCTTATTCTAGCCTATTAATTAATCCTAGTTGATTAATTAAAGCACCCTCCAACTCCCATGAGTTGTTAATCACTTGTTAATTCTTCTAAGCATGCTTAACAAGTCTAAATCTACTTTATCCTTTATCCCACATTCATTGGGATTCAATATTTCCCCAAATAGAAAGCTATATAAAGGACCAAGCTCCTACCTTCACACCTTACACCATACTTTGAATAGTATTTCATATAAGATATATGATTAAGAGCCTTCTCCATTGATTTGGAATAGCTTGATCATCTCTTGCATCCATTCTTCATGCTTGATTAGTAAAGGAAGATCTAAACATGGCCTTGTAGCCATTTTAGTGAGATCCTTTCATCATCTTGAAAACAACACAAATTTGATTGCTTGTGATCTTCATGGGTTCCATTTTAAAGGCAATCATACATATTAGTAGGAATGTTTGTAGTTAGATGATTGATTTCATGTTAATTTCATTTTAGCATTCCAATAAGCTATGATCATGATGGTTCTATGGTAGATTTTAGCTTAGCAATTTAGACTACTAGGTGTTAGTCTATTTTAATTAGCTTTGCAAAGTTTATATGAACACATTTGGCATGCTTGGTGGGAGATACTCCATCGTACTTTGCATTCATTTTCAATATTTTTAGATTAGTTTCAAATTTTTTGTTTACTAACCCTCTTTTGCATTGTTAAATAAATATGAAGTTTCTTAACTAGTTTGGTTAGGATTGATTTGTTTTTGTGATCTTTGTAGGATCAAAGGAGGTGAGGTGTTGTCAAATTTGGACCAAATTGACAAATTTTTGAGATTTTTGACAATTTTTTGTCAAAATTCCCGTGTTTTAGTGATCTACAAGAAGCTCGTGCTACTATTTGATTGCATCACGCTACTACTTAAGTGCCTCACACTACCGCTCTGGAGCTCATGCTACTCCTTTCATGCTTTTGCTACCACTTGATAGGCTCACGTTACTATTATTCTATCTGTGCTGGTGAAATAATGCATTTTTATTCTCTCTGTTTATGGTTTGTGTAACTACTTACTTGGCTCGCGCTATCGCTTAGGTGGCTTGCACTACTTCTCCTCTAGCCGCATTAGTGTAAAACTTTCTATGTTTTTTGACATAGACTCACACAACTACGTTGACCCTTTGCACTACCACTTAAAGGCTCACAAAACTATGTTGACTACTATGTTATTGGTGCACATGCTCATGTTAATATGTTATGTATTGAATTTTGGCACTAATTTCAAGGTTTTAGTTTCTGATTTTTTGTGTTTTGTTGTTTACATGTTTTCCTAAATATTTTCTATAGGTTTTTAACATTTCTAATCATATTTCTAACATTTTTCTTAAGTTTTGATGAATTCTTTTGTTTTCCATGCTTTATTAAGTTAGGCTAAAGTTTGTGTATGCTCTTCTCTTGCGCCTTAGGGTTATCTTGAGAATTAAAAACAACTTTTAGTTTTCATTTTTCTAACATTTGGTTAAATTGGAAACTTAATCTTTCATTTTTGGCTAAGGGAATGAACAATTTATCAAGCTTTGTTTAAATTTCATTTGATTTAAAAAATTTCCTTTGCATTTATCTAGTTGAATCAAATCATTGTGTATGCTCTTCTCTTGCATCCTTGGATGATCTTGAGAGTCAAAACCAACTTTGGTTCACTTTCTATTGGAAATTACTAAAATCATTTATGTTGTACCTAACGCTTGTCAAAGACTTGGGATCTAAAAAATTTATAACTACACGTGTGTTGTAGGTTTTTAATGGTGTACTAAACCTCATTTCTTAATCTGAAAGATTAAAAAATACACCACTTTATTCAACACACTGCATTTGTAAGTTTCGATTAAGATCTATGGCTCTTCCACTTTGAACTGAGGGAATTATCTTGGCATAAGCCATAAAAATCATTGTGAGGATTACCCCAGGAACCCCAAAGTAGTTCACACCTTGAGAGAAATGGTGAATGAAATGGGAAGTGCCCCACTACCTAATTGACTAGTATGCCTTTGTGAGATTAGCGTCAAAATTATCTTCACACGGACCTAGTGTGATACAACTGAATGTAATTTATTGTTCATTATATCAAAGGGGGTAAAGTAAATTCAGAATATTCCTAATGGGAATTTCTTGGAAAACCACACTCGCAAAGATAGTTTATGAAACCTAAAGAGTTAACTACTAGGAAGCTTTTGGCTTGGGGCCAACTTGACTTTATCCATCATTTTCTATCAATCTCTCACGAAGTAAGAACTTATTTTATATTCAAAACCTTGTTATTTCAAACAAGGGGAGATTCCATCGAATTTTGAGCCTAGTTTTATTTATCACGAAATTTACAAAGTGTTACTTTGTCCTAGTTTTTCACTTGTCCTAAGACAAGGTGAAACTCTGCCAAAGTTATGCCAAGTATTTTTCATCACCACTTGGTCTACTCCTTCATTTTATTGTTTCCCATTTGGGAAAAAGAGAACATACATACGTAGTGCTATCAAATATTGTGTCCACCACCTTTGGACCCACTTCAATCCTTACTGCAACTGTGATAGTAAGCATTGAAAGTGTGTTGGTATGTCTTTTTATCTTGGTAGCCATTATCTTGATACCCATGTCAATATTATCATTGTAGTTAGGTTGTCTCATCATTGAATTCCTTTGAGTTGTTACGTTGCTCATATCATATCAATACAATTTAGATACTTAGGTCTTATTTCCTTTGTGAAAATTGGTCTAAGTTTCTAAGATGTATTATTATACTGCTCGCAAAAATAATAAGTTCTTGATATACTTAGACTTGGTTTTGATCCTAACATTGTATTGAGTTTTGAAAAGTGTTTTTACGTTGATCACATCGTATTAACACCATTTTTATACCAAAAATATTGATTTTTCTACAAATCTTGATTAATGTGTCCAAATAGTGTTGTTGCGCTGCTCGCATTTATAGCCTCCATTTTCAAGACTTGGACTTTGTTTGTATCTAAAACTTGTTTTAGTATACCTTGTTGGGAGATCACGTCAACACCTTCTTAGTATTTAGGTCTTGTTTATTTTAAACTTGACCTAAGTGGTGATATTGTGTTGTCACTATTTTCACTAAACCTATACTTGATAAACGTAGGAATTAACTATTTTTGTGATTGGATCATATTCTTGTACTTAATTATTGTGTCCTAGATACTTTTTGCTACATGTACCTTATCAGTGTGTCATTCTTTATTCTTTGGTGTCCTTGGTTCATATTTCCTTTGGACTTGTTACCATTCATTATTTGACATTATTTTTGATGATTTGATGTTTTTACTGTTTGGTTTTACCTAGGGTTTGTTTTAAATCAAAATTGGTAAAACCTTTCTCATTATGCCTCCTACAACAAGGATGGAACATCAAAAATTAGGGTCAAATCCCTTTATAGATGAAAAGTTAAACCCAATTTTTGAAGACAACACCATGGTTGATCATAGTGGTGGTGAGGAGAATTCTCCTCAAGCAGACTTTAAATTTATCCCCGCCCAAATAGATAACTTCTTGTTCCAAAATAGAAATGAGGTTCTTATGTGTGTTGTAGAGTTAGGGGCCAAGTTTCCATCTACGGTTGATCCCTCTCTCCTTTCTGGCATGGTTCAAGGAGAGGAAGAAGTAGAGTGTCCTCCACATAACATTGATGAAATATTAAACTCAAGACATGCTTCTACTTCTGCCCAAAGGAATGAGGAAGAAGTGCCTTCTCAAAATGATGGAAGATATCACATCCCCATTATCAAACTACATTGTGAGGATCATGAAGAACATTCTAATAATGAGAAACCTCCCTCTCATGACACTTGTAAAGAGATACCAACCCAAGAGGTCACCTTGGAACAAAAAATACAAATAATTTCTCATCAATTAGCAAGTTTAGATTTTCATGTTAATAAGGTGTCAACGAATACTCCTAGACAAGAAAAACCTAGAGCTTCATACCAAGAGTTTTATACTACGACTCATCACTAAGAAAAACCTAGGGCTTCACATCAAGATTTTTATATTAATACTCATACAGATAAGTGCAAATAATCATATGAATATTTATACACATATAATGATGGAAGTGAAATAGCTAGACTTAATAGCTTGTATAGGCCCAACCCATTAACATAGGGACAACTCTTTGATCAAGATTTCTTATCCATGAAGAACACCCTTACTACCTTACAAGAAGGTAAGTTAGGACCTAATAAGAAATATAAATTCAAAGAGTTGTTTCTATATCATTTCGATAGGGCTATGTTACAAGTCCCTTTCCCTAGAAACTTTCATTTCCCAAAATTTGAAAAATAAAAGGACAAAGGTAATCCAAGGGATCATGTCAAAGACTTCTTCATGGATTTCCAAGAGGTCACATTCAGTAACAACTATCTTATACACCTTTTCACGTGGAGTTTAGGATGTCAAGCGCTAAAGCGGTTCCTTCATATACCAAAAGAATTCATCTCTACATGGCCACAATTGGTGGAAACCTTTGTATGCCACTTCTCCTTCAACATGGATAATGATGTTACTATGATTGATTTATGTAACACAAAACAACTTAAAAATTAGAACTTTTCTAGTTTTTTACAAAGATGGTGAGGGTTAGCTAGTCACTTCCCTCACTCCATACCGAAGAAATATTTAGTCAACATAATTTTACCTAACTTACACCTCAAGATCACTTTCCACTTGTAAATGAATTTTTGTGACACATTCAAGGAGGTTATGGAACAAGGTAGGAAAATAAAAAAATCGTTGTTAACAAAAGGGACTTTAAAACCCTTCTCATGAGACTATCATGATTCAAAACCTAATCATGATTCAAATCCTACTGAAAAATCAAATTTCATTCCAAACAAGAAAAAAATGTCATAGGTGATGGTATTACTGATTCTAAATGGGTGCATGTAATTCAAAACCATGCTCCCTTGAAACTAGCTAAGGGAATTTCGACCCCTGAGTTCAAACATCATGCATTTACCACTCTATCTGACTCTATTTCATTGATACTCAAACAATTAGAGGTATTTAACATGGTCAAATATCTAGAACTAATACCCTATGTAATTGATGTACCTAAACCATCTTGGTTTAGAGATAATGATTATTACAGCTTACATCGTGTACATGGTCACAGAACTGATAAGTTCCTAAAACTGAAACATTATTTTCAAGACCTAATTGATAGTGGTGATGTGGAAATGGATACCACTACCCTTAGTAAATCTACCATTATAAATTTTGGAATTCACAAAGAACCTTTCCCTAAACATAACAAAGGAAAGGAAAATTTGGATCAAGGAGGATAGTCCCAAACTAAAAATGCCAACTATGTTGCAAAGAGAAATAATTATTTTGATGCCCTAATTGGTTGTGTTAACCCACCTTTTGAGAATATCAACACCATTAATATTAAAACAAAGGTGTGCATCATGGAAATGTGGCATGCTCATCTTGTTATCTCAGAACCTCCTTCACCTACCCCTCAGGATAGCCATTGTGATGTTTTAGAGCAACTTGAGAAAACTACTGCTAATATTTTGATCTTAGATATTCTTAAAATATCTAATGTTCACAAGGACATCCTATGTAAAACATTGCAGGGGTCAGGAGTGTTATTTTATATTGACCCTACATGATTCTATGCCATAGTCACATAGATTGCTCCAATCGAGCACATAACCTTTAGTCATGGAGAGATTCCTAAAGAGGATCTTAGTCATAACTTACCCTTACACATTAAGTTCATTATCAATTATATGAGGATAAAAAGGGTACTTGTGGATGGTGGACCAGGTTTGAATATTTATGCTTTAAAATTGATTCAATAGCTAGGCTGCACTAAAACTAATCTGGAAACTAAGGTCATCACCATCAAGGCATATGAAAATGAAGAATGGTAATCATCCGGCATGGTCACTTTCTCGCTAGGAGTAGGATCTACTACTCATGATACTAAGTTCCATGTTTTAGACTTAGATATTCCTAAAAACCTACTTCTCATTCGTCCATGGATTCACACCATACAGGGTGTAATTTTTACATGTCATCATTATTTGAATTTATATCATGAAGGATAAATTATTACTTTTCAGGGGGAATCTCAGCCCTTTTCTCATTATAGAGCATTGTCGGATTATTTTCCCACCACTTATGAATGTATTTCTATATAGATGGCCATTCCAATTCAATCAAAGGTGCTTACCTCATGAGTTGATCTAGATACCTTGTCTACTAATGATAACAGTTATTCTATGTCATATTCTCCTTTTGTTTCATGGGAGATGAATTTTTTTTACAAATGGTTGTGGAGAATATGATCTCTAATAGGCCCATTTATTTTATAACTTCCCCTATCACCCAAAGCATGTGGTAGGCCTTCTTATAAATATCAATGGTCCAGAGAAAATTGTAACGTCAAACCTTTTACTCCTGGTGGTTTATTAGCAGATGAGAAAATACCTAACAATATTATATCCCATCCTTTAGATGATGAAATGGATCCATGCTATCAATCATCTTAGTTTGTTATCCCAAATAAAAATATGTATGTTATGGGATACAAAGGATATGTATTTAGCATCAATGAATAAGGTATGTAGGAGGCTCTTAAAGTACCCCATTACAAGGTGTGTAAATATGGTATTGGCATTTAGCTTTACAGGTCTCATCCCCCAAAATTTAAGTCTTCCTCTTCTAAGCACAAGGATGGTTCATCTGAATGTGAAAGTGAAACAGATTCCCAGTGTAGTCTTTATGAAGACCTTACCTCCACGAACCTGTTCTCTGACATGGCTATCTTAACTATAACCCCTATCATATCCCCTATTATTCCAACATTAGACCCTGTCTATCCATCACTTGTTAACTGGGACCAACAACAACATGTACTAATTTACATCTTTGAAAGTGATGAGACTATTAGTGAGTTCAAGGGTCTTCGTGACAACATTCCATTGGGTGATCATAAGAAAGGATTCTCCATTAACCTTAATGCATTCAAGTATTTTGGGGATGAGGCTAAGTTATGCAATCATCTAAGTAAAAATTAAGCAAGGGTAAAAGTTCCACATAGAAGCCTTGCAAAAATAATAAGTCCAAGTCTTACAGTGAAAAAGTCTTTGAGGCACTTGCGAACAAACACAAATAAAAATCAAAGGATAACAAAATTGACCAACCTGAAGGTGAAAATCTCATTGAGGGGCCTGTGGAAGAATATATCGATCTCCCCCATGATGCTACGTGCATGGAATAAGAATCTAAGATGATTGTGGTGGAAACCATAGATTTCAATATCGGTACAGAGGAATTACCTACAATGGTCAAGTTTGGAGCTTTGTTCTCGACACAAGAATAGAAAACCTTTGTGCTGATTTTGTGTGAATTTACAAATATCTTTGCTTGGTCCTATGCAAAAATGTTAGGGCTATATCTAGAATTAGTAGTGCATAACCTCATTTTACACGTAGAGGTAAAGCATATAAAACAAAATCTCATAAAGATGTATCCTTGCATCGCCTTGTTGGTAAAAGAAGAGCTATAAAAATGATTGGCAATAGGCTTCATCAGGCATATTGATTATTCAAAGTGGATTTCAAACATAGTCCTTGTACAGAAGAAATGCATTGGTATTAGAATCTATACAGATTTCAGAGATATATATAAATATTTTCCTAAAGATTACTTACCTCTTCCTAATATCGACATGATTTTTGATTCAACAATTGGCTATGGAATTCTATCACTTATGGATGGATTTTGAGGGTATAATTATATTAAAATTATCGAGGAATATCAACATAAGACAACTTTAATAACCCCATGGGGGAAATTTTTGTATCAAGTCATGCCCTTTGTCCTCAAGAATGTAGGTGCAACATATCAATGGGATATGATGTTTATATTTCATGATATGATCAAGGATATAATGGAAGATTATGTGGATGACATCTTGGGTAAATCCAGGACTACAGAAGATCACCCAACTATCTTATGGCGTATCTTTTAGTGTCTTAGAGACTATAAGGTCATAATAAACCTAAAGAAGTGTTTCTTCAACATGCTATCAAGAAAACTATTAGGGTTAATTATATCATGGAGAGGAATTTAAGTAGATCATGTAAATGTTACTACTATAACAGAGATGCCTCCTCTAAATAACATCATACAACTGTGTAGTTTACAAGGGAAAATTCAAGAAATCAAAATATTTATCTCCCATCTCACAGACAAGTTCCACTCATTCACACATCTTCTGAAGAAACATGTCAACTTTCATTGGGGTCAAGAACAATAACAAGTGTTTTCTTTATGTAAGGAATATTTGTCCAAACCCCGTGTTCTAATGCCACCCACGACAGGCTAACTACTACTACTGTAATTTTTTGCAAATCAATTTACAATTGGTGTATTGTTGTCACATTATTATATAGGGAAGAAAGAATTTTTTTTTACTATATTGGTCATACATTGATTTTTTATGAGCTCTACTACCCACAGATTGAGAAGGATTGCTTGGTCGTTGTTTTTACTTTTCAAAAAAAAATCCATTATTTTTTGAATAATAAGACCAAGCTCATATAAATATTGGATCCATTGAAATACTTGTTATAAAAGTTAATACTTACAATAAATATGGCCAATTGGATCATCTTACTAAGTGAATTTGATATTGAGTATGTTCATCAAAAATCAGTTAAAGGGCATGTGTTGGCAGATCAACTAGACAAGGTTCATTTTCCAATTACATAGCCATTGAGTCTAGAACTTCTAGATTCTTCTATAATGTACCTTGAGGAATATGTTATATGACAGTTATACTTTGATGGCTCCTTTACATTTCATAGACCAGATTCAAGAGTGGTGTTTATCATTCCTTCAGAAGATTTTATCCCTCAAGCATTCTGACTCGGGTTCCCATGTATAAATACAATAGCAGAATATAAATCCCTTATTGCAAGGATGAAATTAGCTATTACTTGGGGCATTTGACAAGTGAACATCATAGGTGATTCTATGTCGATCATCAAATAGGTAACTGATGTAAAGTTAAGGATGAAAAACTTCTTCCTTACAAAAAAAAGTTAACAGTCTAAAGGAGTTATTTGATAAAATTACATTTGAGTAGATCCCAAGAGGAAAAAATCAAACAAAGGATGCTATGGCCATATTAGGGTCTATGTTACGTATCCCACATGGGAACAATGACATGTCATTCTTTGTTGAGCATTTACAAATACCAGCATATTACATGTTAGAGTCCTGTTTGGTATGTGAAGTTGTTGGTCCATTTTCCCCTGGTATAGTGACATTTTTAACTACCTTCATGATGGAACCTTCCCTCCTGACATTTCCCATTCTAAAAAAATAAATTGTATCCATTATATATCTAACTACACCTTACTTGGAGGAAATCTCTACCATAGACACTATGATGGGAATCTATTGTGCTTTATTAATTTGAACGAATCCATCTTAGTAGTTAAGGAGGTGCATGAATGCATATGTTGGGCACATAAAAATGGGATAGTCTTGGCTAAAAAAATAATAAGAATTGGATAATATTAGCCTACCATGATCCGTAAATAAAAAATTTCAATGTTAGAAATATGGCAACTTGATACATGCACTAACACAATCATTATAGCCTATCAATATGGCTACATCCACCTGGAGATGTGTCCTCTCAGTAACCGTGTCCTCTCAGTAACCAATTGATCTCTCTATATAGTAATATGGTCCCTCTCAACACTCACTTGATCCCCTTATGGTGTCACATGTTGTAACTATTGCCTCAAGGAAACTAGATCACATGAACTCTGCATAACCTGCCTTGGCGGTGATCGTAGTAGTAACCTGTTATCTACCCTCCATTCCCCACCCACTGGACTATGTGGTGGTGATCTAAATCCATCCTAATTTTCTTTTTTATCTCCACCATATCCATCTCCCCCATCCCATCCATCCCTCAACAGAATGTGTGGTGGAATCAATATATGTGGAGGTGACCCTAGTACCATTGGAATTTGGATGTGAACCTATGGGACGGCCTACTGCAAGGGAACCTATGGAAAATGTCCTTGTGGCTATGTGGGCACTTAAACCTATGATATCTATGGGCCATATCCTTGTAAAGCAACCTCGGCCTCTGTTTTTCCTAATATAGCTCTAGCTCTTATATCCTAGCCCTATAAACCTTGTGCCGCTATGGGTATCCCTGCTTGTATTGCAACCTTTGGAATAGTCAAGCACTAAGGAAAATTGTAGCATACCATGCTCCATAATCATCTATAGTCCATGGATAAAATACCTGGGGCAATAGAACCCATGTTCATGGCATAGAATAAGCTATTAAGAGAGTAAGGCTGCCCAATCTATGGTCCCATGTCAAATTTTATATGCATATTATGTGCGTACCACATATCGCCACCCGAGATGCCCTAAACATGGAAAAACTATCTCTGAACCCAGTCTACTCGGTACCACTCTCGTATGTAGCCCTAGCTCCCAATGATAAAATGATCTATATATACAGTACCTAGTTGAAGGCCATCATCCCAACATTGGTATAACCTATAGGGCCACCATGTGATCATCTGTAACTGTGAATAATTAAAATCATGCCTATAGTATGTTATATATCCCATGTGTGAGTGTACGGCCTCACCCACTGGCTCCCATCCATAGCAAGAGGGCTCACCTGTCTCCCTATCTTTAAGTACTCCATGCAGGTAACCTATAGCTATATGGTCACATGCCCATATCTATAGGAGAGTCCCTGATCCGAGGTTCTTCTGACCTCGGTATGTTATCGAATGAATATCCCAATATAAATCATTTGATATACACTGGCCCCAGAAAATATGCTCACCATCATGGGCTTGTATATCACTCCATTCAATCCTAAAGGAAAGTGTGTGCCTGTCTTGTCAAGTAATATGATGTTGATAATAAGAGCCATCAAATATAATGGTATGCAAGAAAATTATCAATCATCAAAGAGTGTATAAATATATATTGCCATCCCCTCTTAAGGTAGGTCTCGCCATAAGAACATATCATGTGGGTAGGATCGTATCCATCCTCGATCTCCATCATACTATATCAAGTTGCATCAAATTGGTACTCAGATAATGTGCCAAACATCCTCTAGTTTCATGGAAATATTTCCAATAGGTAATTTGAAGCACTAGCTCTTGTTACACCATCTCTCTACTAAGGCAGTGAGTAGGCTATGATCTAGTCTAATATAGGGCATATGAGCTACATAGCTAAGGCATGTAACCTCCAAAACAACAATAAATCCTTGCTCCTCCTTTCATCTAAAAGTATTCTCAAATGTCTAAGTCTCCCATGTCACTCACGCATATCCATCATGCGCAATATCACCTAAAATATTGCACACTATTTCATTAACATCACTTCTTCTAAAAATATCTTCCTAATGTGTTCTACTTGCTTCTATTCATTCCTAATTTTTTCACTAAGGTCAATTGTTTTGGCATTTTCTTATAAAAATGGCCTAAGGAACAAAACTTTGCACTAGTGCAAGCATTCTTGCACTAGCATGTCCATTTTGGCACTTGTGAAAGCTTTGTGCTAGTGCACACCTTCTAGTGCCTACGTGCTCATTTTCATGTATACAAGATTGCACACCTGCGCGCCTATTTTCACACATGCTTATCTAATTTCACTCCTACACGCATATAGAAAACCCTAAATCTAGTGTTTCACCTACACGCCCCCCTTTGTGTCTATGCATAGCCCTTTAGTGCCAACGCGAGACCTCACACCTGCATGCCTAAGGGCTCGCACTAGCACGAGCCAGCCAATTTTCCCTAGCTAATGAATGTTATAAATATACTAGAAAATCATAAAACATTGTGTACTCACCATTTTAGGGTTTTTGGAAGGTCTCCCAAACTCTTGGAATTGGTCTATGCGGTGTTTGCGGTTCTGAATCTGTGTCATTTCTCTCCTAGGTCAAAGAAAATCTCTCACCAAAATTAATAGGGGTAAATAAAAAATAACTAGCCGCGATGATTTTTACCCCATGTGGCTTTGTATTTATAGTTTTTTTACCCCCCACATCATTTTCCACACCTAGATGGGCTAGGTAATCACCTTGGTTCTTCCAAATTCTTATAGCACTTGCCCCGATGCTTTTTTTTAATAAATAATCTTCTTTCTCTCGTTTTTGCTATGGTGGGGCATGCTTTTACTTCTCGGTGACCCTTTCTGCTACCAGAGGCATATTTTGGCTTTCCAACATTTTTTGGAGATGTCCCACAACTTCATCATTCTTCAAAATTTTCTTCTCAAAAATTCAAAACTCCAAAATCCAAAAAATAGCAAAATTCAAAAAAATACAAAACATTAATAAAAATTCACAAAAATCCCAAAAATAGGTAAAAATCATGCACGCAGATGAATCTTGTATTGGACACATTATCCTTGAACATCTAATTTTTTTCTACAAAACATATTTCTTTGGTCCTTTTTTATTCCTATCACAACGACTTGCAGATCATTTTGATCTATCCCCATTTACAAATTTGGTTTTCTTGTTATGTCTGTCCTATCTTAACACAATGAGTTTCCTAGTATTGTTTCGTACCACACGAATGATTTTTCATAGGACCCTTGTGTCCTCTATTATTCCCCTCACATTTATCCTTTCTTAGGGCACCAATTATCCTCTATCTCATAATTTCCATTATAATTATTGATTTTCCACTAATTAACTAATGTTTCCCTTTATTTTGGTCAATTAATGACACTTTGTTAATTAACTAACTCCTATCACATTCCTGATGCCAATTAATGACACTTCGTTAGTTATAATCCTCTTCAAATCAATTAATTGACTATTATTAGTTAATTAAGCCTTTTTAACAATTCATTTAATCAATAAACCCTTTTATTGGCTAAATCTCATTTTCAAAATGCTTCAAATCATATCAAATTCCTCCTAAATAGCCTAAAAAGCTTATTCTAGCCTATTAATTAATCCTAGTTGATTAATTAAAGCACCCTCCAACTCCCATGAGTTGTTAATCACTTTTTAATTCTTCTAAGAATGCTTAACAAGTCTAAATCTACTTTATCCTTTATCCCACATTCATTTGGATTCAAGATTTCCCCAAATAGAAATCTATATAAAGGATCAAGCTCCTACCTTCACACCTTACACCATACTTTGAATAGTATTTCAAATAAGACATATGATTTAAGAGCCTTCTCCATTGATTTGGAATTTCTTGATCATCTCTTGCATCCATTCTTTATGCTTGATTAGTAAAGGAAGATATAAACATGGCCTTGTAGCCATTTTAGTGAGATCCTTTCATCATCTTGAAGCAACAACAAAAATTTGATTGTTTGTGATCTTTATAGGTTCATGTTTTAAAAGCAATCATACATCTTAATAGAAATGTTTATAGTTAGATGATTTATTTCATGTTAATTTAATTTTAGCATTCTAGTAAGACATGATCATGATGGTTTTGTGGTAGATTTTAGCTTAGCTATTTAGACTACTATGTGTTAGTCTATTTCAATTAGCTTTGCAAAGTTTATATGAATAAAATAACATCACTCAGGAGCGTTTGACTGAAGCGATCAAATTCCATGATATGACTCAACAAAAATACCATCACAAAGCTATCAAAAAATATAATGAGAAGATACATATCTTCTTTGATCCCATGCCTAATCATAATATTGTTGAGAGTTACAAGAAACAAGAACATTTTACTACTAATATAGTCGACACGAACTATCCTCCTTAAAAAATAGTTTTAATTAATTATGTGAAGCATGTCATAGCTTATGTAGAACCTAAATATCCCACATCATTCCATCCTTACACTCACAAGGTTATATATCTATTTGTACCTCAAGACCATGTTTCCCAAAGAAAAATATTCCTCATCCAGAAACCATCAATCCCTGTTAAAAATATTCTACAGGTCATATGGTGTCTAGATTTGTTTCTCTAGTTATAGGCACCATCAGCCCCTATAAAAATAAAACTTGCAAGTCTGATGGCATAAGAACAAGGAAAAATATAGATGTCTCCTTAATTAATCCTAATTATTTTGGCTATGTGTGTGAGGACTCCCAACACTCTCAACCTACTACACATCGCATTCCTGATGAGTGGTATCCTCTTAAAGCACTTTCCAAACTTCCTACTCAATTTTCCTTCTTAGAACTTATGCGTACATTTCCTCACCACCATGAGAATCTCACAAGATTATTGCATTGCATGTCTTGGAGGAATGCATCCAGTGATAATGTGAGGAAATATACATTCATATTAACCTTACCATGGATGTTAACTCTTATATTCATTTTATTATAGCCTTTATGATTCTGGATGATCTCTTACTCTGCACAGATGATCCACCCCTTTTCATTTCAGTTCAGATTGGTCACACTACAATCAAGCATACTCTCATTGACAAAGGATCTGACACATGTGTGGCCACATTAGACTTTATTAAGGCTCTTGGTTACTTTATAGATAACTTGAAATATACATATACCACTTGTCAAGGATATGATCACTTACAAATGCCTCATATGGGGTGTATTTGGTTACCCATGACCATCCCTTATAGGATATTACACATCAAATTCATGGTCTTCAACTTTCCTCTATATTATAATATTCTCCTAGGATGACCATGGGCTCATCACATGTGCTCATTACTTCTTTTACATGTCATTGTGTCAATTTCACTTTCCAATGAGCTATTTATAAGATTCAAGGAGACTCTAATACTTAGAATTATGATACTCTCCAAAAAAAATGGACTTATAGGATCGAAACATTGGATTAATTATCTCATATCTCCTTTCAAAAATATCAAAATTTTAACTATCCTATATATTCTCTTCATGGCAATGTCAGTCATCTCAAATTGGTCAGGAACAAGCTTCTCAATATCTTGGATTTAGATGACAATGATCCTGATGAGGTCATACTTAGAATTAATTATTCTAATCTACCTAAAATGATCGTATCCCAACTATCTCCTTCCTTGTGGCATCATTCTCTCAAAATTAATCCTTCAGTTCCTACGGTCATCTCACATACTTTGTAACCCTAGATAGACCATGTGGTCTAACTAGAGACCATAGACAATTCTTTTGCAGTGGATACTTCCATATCAGATTATGATGATGGTTACACTTTATACGATTCCCACCAAGATATCTATGCCCAAATTCTTGATAGAGATTTCTTAAGTTACCAAAAGACTCTTCACACCAAATTCACTCATGAAGTGAATTTCATCCTCATACTAGAGTAATCTTCAAGTATAGTTGTTACTTCTTCCCAACTAGTACCTAAGCCTCATATCGCTCTACTGGCTACACTTCCACATACTGTAATTGACTTAGCCAACCTATTTTCCCTTACATAAAATGGTGATTGGGTCACCATTTTTTACTATGAAGCTGATGATCTCATGAGTGATGGTCTTATCTATTTTACCTTTATGACTAAGCATCATATTTCTCCATTAGAAACATCTTCACCCATTACATCAGTACCTTCCTCAGATAATCTCACTATCCCTCTACAGCCTATGAGACTTCTCTCCTTACCTCTTTCCCTTATGGATCCTCATTCCTCTATGATCAATTCCTATTTCACTTGGCACAAGGCCGTGGGGCATGATGTTTTTGACTATAGATCCTTTCGATACCATATGAAGAAGCTTAAAGTTAAGGTCAAACATGACAAAACCAAAAGGCTACACAACCTTTCATTTCAGATCTCTTCATTTTTCTCATGATGGATATTACACGCATACCGACGCAACATGTCAAGTTATAAATATAAAGTTTCCAATTCTAAATTTTTTTCCTTTAATTGGAAGAGTGGATTCAATTCCTCTTATAACCATCTTCCCCCGAATGGCTAGACTATAACCTACTTACAAACCACCACATCGCAATGATCCTCATCCCTCTATGAATGAAATTTGGCATGACATTCTCACATGGCTGGAGGATCAGATCTATGACACCTTATTTTCTATGATATCTAAAGTTCATCGGCAAGTTGTTATTACACAACATGTCATAGAATACCTTATATCTCAAGCTATGGGACATATCTTACATCAAGCTGACTATGTCATCACTGATACCATGCGATTTTTTACCCATCATGGATATTTATCTAAAATACCTTAATTACATTTTATTTTCCTTCTTTATCTTGAACCCTCACTGTCGCTTGGGATCTTGGCCCCCACTTGGGTTTTTTACACACTACCTTTTCACTTTGCTTGGACTCTCGATCCCCCACTTGGGTTTTCATACACTTCCTTATATATTGTTATATCTTTAGTTGGGTTGTTTTCTCCACTTAGATTTATCACTCCGATTCACCCTAGTTTCTCCTACCATTAGATCACCTCAGTCTCGATTATCCCTGTTTTGGCTCTAATTTTCCCCAGTCTTTCCTATTTGATCACTGCAATATTCTATGCATCCCTACTTAAGCTTTGATATATAAACTATAGTAAACCCCCTACTATCAAATAGTTTTTTAAAAATGGATACTTATTAAAATTATCAATTTATTGATTTTAAATGAATTGAGAACTCATTAAATTTTGATCTAAAAATCTTATTTAAATGTACTCATAAAATGAATCAAAAATCTAATTTAAACACGCATAAAATTGTTTCCATTTTACACGATCAAAAGGATCAAAATATGATTTTTTGAAAGACTATAAAAGTGTTATAATTACATTCAAAGGATTAATTTTTTATTTAAAAATGCCAATAATTAAATAAAAAGGATTAAAAACTAAAAACAACTCCAAAATTGATAATGGAGTTCACCTTTAGATTGGGCTACATCTCTGGGATAGCTTAGAACACCATATAGTCCATTATTTAAATCAATTTGTAAGTACAATAATAAAAACTTACAAATAATAATGGACTAGTATCTAAAAAATAGCTTATTATACTTTCAAATAACTCTAAACTTGATCAACAATATTCTCCACCTTTTTGTCGCATTTGCATAGTCATTTTCTCGTGTTCTACATAAAAATAGTTGAAAAAGCTTCACAATGACATCAAATGAAAACTAATTGGAAAAAATCCAAGTCCAAGAAGAGTGTTAATAATTCTAAATAAATCTCTAGTTCTACTAAAATCCTGAAAATGCCTCTAAATGGGAATAAAATAGCAATATACAAAACCTTACCAAAAAGGACTATACATAGTCCTACCAAAAGTTACATTCAAATTCCCAAAATCCTCATTTCATACTATTTTTAAGCAAAGTGGAAGATTGGTAAGGCACCCTATTATTTTTCTACGGGTTCAGGGGTTCAATCCCACTAAGGTGCATTGACCTTGGATGGCGCATGTTGAATTGTCTATTTTAATCCCTTTTTATCCCACATTGGCTAGAACATTGGGGATAAGGTGATTTAAATGCAAAGTGGTGGCATATTGGAGTTATATTATGAGCTATTTTTTTGCCAAATGAAATGCACAGTGGTTATATGAAATGTGGATTGGTTATGTATAATGTACATGTGGAGCACTTAAGTTTGCACATGGAGTGCGCTATAAATTATGAAGTGCTTTGAACTATTGGTATGTGGGGAACATGTGGAGGTGAGGTTATAGTCTTGAGGTGGAATTGCACTGTTAATGCATGAATAGTTTATTTTAAAAATGGAATATTAGTCCCACATGCATGGTGGGTATGGAAATATGGTGTATAAATGATAAGTTTTCTCCAAATGTATATGAAGAAAAGGAAGAAAAAGGCACCCTTCCTCAAAAAATAGATTGTCGAACCTAGCTAAGGGCCCCAACCAGCAAATAGTAGGACACATTTTTTTGAACATGAGGGTGAATACTGGAGGAAAAAATTATATAAAAAAAATTATTTTACACCATTTTATCGACTTGTCAGAAGTTATAGTCCCACTTGGCAAGCTTGTATGAGTCCACATCATCTTTTTTCACCAGTTATGAGCCAAAACTTCAAAATTATATAAATTTTTCATGTGAGCTTTGTTTTCTATAATCCATATACCATTGGAAACCTCTCAACAAACTCTTCTATATTCTAATGGTTTAGGGAAAATGAGAGAACTTATGACCACCCAATATTTTCCACCAGATAACACCTCCCCAATAAAAAACTTTAGGTCCCCAAAATCTAGGTTACCCACTGAATCTGTTAAATGATTCCTTGCATTCCAAAAACATATAGAAACCAAATATATAGCATAGTAGGTAAAAACTATTGTCGAATATTGAAATTCTTACCACATAAATCGATTAGTATGAAATTAATTTTGAGATAATGTGGAAACAAGGAGCAAACAGGAGGCGTACACATCAATCGAGTCACCACTCAAATGGGAAAGTGTGATGGAGCTCATGTAGTATGTAGGTATTCAACCACCACTTCCACACTTAAGTGTGCATGCAAAGAAAAGGGGGCTACTCATTCTCTAGATTTTAAAGAAGGTTAGTATAGAAAAAATCATGCAGTTGGTTACATTTCTATTGTCCTAAAAGCATGCTAAGCATTTACCTGATCCTTAAAAACAGAAAGAAAATTAGTGATGACAACTTCTTTGGCCTGTTTTTATCTCTTTTTTTATATTTGGTCTTACACACCCTACAAGACCATTTGAGACTTTAAGATTTATCTTTTATGGCTTCAAACACCACGCCAAACCAAGACAGAAGTTTTAGGTGCCGTCTTGTCCCCCT
>CM034154.1:421107178-421160413 GCA_019776745.2 Taxus chinensis
GGTTATAGGAATTGAAGCGGACGATGTGATCTGGAGAAAAGTGAGGAAGGTGAGGCAAAGAACCCCCCCTCAAGAACATCCAGAAGAGGGGTTATGTTGATTGTGTGATTCCCGTTGGTATGCCCCCCACCCTCTTATTGTGATGATTGATGATAAGGACCTGGAGGAGTGGAGCCCAATAATGTCAAGATTGGAAAAGGGTATTTAGGAAATGAAGGAGACCAATATCAAGCCATCGGGTAACCATTTTGGAAGTCATTCGAGCTTCCAAACAAATTAGTTCTTCCCAAGTGAATTTCCAACAAAAATATTATGGAGTTGGAGTCACAAGTCAAAGTGCTGAGCAATAGGATGGATTCAGTGGAGGAGGGCTTGAAAAAGAGGAATTTTAACTTGCACATCATCAATTCTGAGGAATAACTGGAAGAAGATATGACTATGAGGAAAAATAAGAGGGTTTCAACAAATCTAGTTCTAGAGATAACTTGGAAGCCTCGCCTAAAGTTAGTTTGGTTTTTCTTCTTCTAGACTGTAGGCAGGATTTTTGTGAACTTATTCATCCTAGTGTATGGTTGTTTTCTTTTTTTTTCTTCCATGTTTATTTGGTGTATGGTCGTTAGCCTTCATTGAAAGAGTTAAGCTTGTTTAACTCCTTGTGGACCTTTCTGTTTCTTTCTATTCTCTTTTTTTATCCCTTTTGTTATTCCTCCTTTGTAATGCCCTTGGGAGCTAATCCTATTTTATCTTATATATATATATCAAGAGGGAAAATAAGATGTCTAGTAGTCCCCCTTCATATTGAAAACTAATTAAGAGGTAGAAGGAAGCTCTCCCTTTCTCCCTCAAATTAAAATTACAATCAAAAATAAATGGGAAGCGTCCTAATATCTCTAAAACTATAAATGAATGTTTTATAGAATGGGAGGCTTACCATTCTCTTCCAATAATATTTTTCAACCTTAGATTTAAAAAATATCAAGAGGGAGAATGGGAGGTCTCCCATTCTCTTTCATATTGAAAAATAGTTGTAAGGTAAAAAGGATGGTGTCTCTTTTTCCCTCAAAGTGTAAATAATATTTTTTCTCTTTCAAAATAAAATTGTATTGAAGAGGGAAAAAGGAATACCTCTCAAATACATTAAAATAAAACCTATATTTTTCATGTAATTTAAGGCCTACCATTCCCTTCCATAATATTTTAAATAGAATGAGATTTTACCATTATCTTTTAATTATAGTTTTCAACATCATAATAAACCAGTAATACAGAGAGATAATGGAAGGTCTCACATTCTCACATGTAATAAAAAATTATTATATGGTATAAGGGAGGTCTCCCTTTCTACCTACAAGTGTAATTTTTTTTCCCTTAATGTAAAATTATAAATAATTTTTCAGAGAATATCTTTCAAGGAATGGAAGGCCTAACCATCAAGTATTTCTCTTTCGATAATCAAATTCAACATCAGAGGTAAAAAATATTCCGAAGGGAAAATGGTATGTATCACATTTTCCCTCATATTGAAACATAATTATGAGGTAGAAAGAGAGGCATCTCTTTCTCTCTCAAAGTATAAAAATATGGTTTTGTCTCTCATAGTAAAATTACAATCAAGAGGGTAAATGGGAGGCCTATTAATCTCCCTATGTTTCTCAATCAATTTTTCATGCGTATGTGAAGACTACCCTTTATTTTATGATAATATGTTCATGTACACTTTCACATAATAGTTTTCAACCTCATAGTACAAAACAAATCAAGAGGGATAATGGGATGTCTCTAATTCTTACTAATATTGAAAAATATTATGATGTAAAAGGAACATCTTCCTTCTCTCTTGGTAGCATTATATCCCTCTTTCCCATGGGCTTAGGGGAGGCTAACATGTATTCTCTTAGGATAAAGGTATGTAATGATGCTTACAGTTGGGAGGTTTTCAAGCCTTCATTCAATTAAATAACTAAGATTTAGAGTACTTGGGAAAATTAGATCTAGAGATAAGTTTAGAGGCATTCTTGGGTTTCTTATTGGAGGATAGATGTTTAAAAGTTTAAGTTTTGGGCATGTTGAACACGCATAAAAAGAGGAGAGGAGCAATTAAGCTTGTTTTTTATAAGTTTTGAAACCCTCAAGACATTGAATGCTTGTTTTAAGAATCGTAGATAAAGAATTCGTTAAAAATCTCATGGAGACTTGTTGTAAACTTTGAAAAAATCTTACTTTTGGGTAGCATTCTAATGGGAAAATTTAGAAAGTTGTGGTATAGGAAAATTTTATATGTATCACCCATCAGTACAAGAAATTATCTTGTGGAATGAAAGATAATGTAGAGCATGACATGTGGCAAAGATCTAAACATGTGTAGTAGGGCAACCAGTCAGATTTTTGGTAGATTACCTAATATAGAGGTTCCCCCTGGTGGATGTGAAGTCCCCAGAATAAAATAAGTCAAATAGTTTATTGGTATTCCATTAATCGCAGTTAAAAAAATGACAGAAATGATGGACAGTAAATTCTGAATAAATTAAATTTGATAGAAGGCTTATCAGGTCCACGACAACATGTGAAAATAATTACACGTCAAACTAACTATAACGATATTCTTGAATCTTACTGGATTTAAATGTGTGAAAATGAAAAATATTTGCTCTTTTCAAGTAGCTCGTACTTCCATAGTGCAATCGAATAAGTTACAAGATAATTAATTGAAAAATAGAAAATAGAACTCCGTATACAACGTCGTCTTTAATTAATGATTTTATATTTCGCACTCTAACAAACTTCAAACAAAATGCAAATTAGTGATAGTACAGTAAAGACATTGAAATTAGTAGTGCTTATATTCTGATGCCACTTGTCAATGTTGTATTTTAGTGACTGACAGTATACTCTATATGCCATGTATGTTTGTGCCATACATATTTAACTAGATTGCCTTACATACAGGGCTTAAATTACATTGAATAAGCCACATATTTAACATATACATGTGTGTCAGTCCTAAAAAAATGTGTGTGTGTGTGTGTGTGTGTGTGTGTGTGTGTGGTGTGTGTGTAACTAGAAGATACTGACACCCCATGGACAAATATCCAACACTTGCGAAGATTTGACTTTTATAAAAACTTAAGACATTTGTCCGAATAAAATGGGTTTAGCACTTTTCAGCATGTTACCAAAGTCAGTAAAATAATTAAAATATAATTTTAAGTTTTTTGAAGATATGAGCATCTAAACTCTATACAATATTGACCATATATATGACAAATTATCTGGATAAGGTGGAGAAATATTATTTGAAGTCACTGACAAACACAAAATTTGAAGACACATGGAGATATCATACTGGCTTAGATCTATCACAAATGTATGTATATACAAGAAAATATAAATTTCAACTAATGAAATTCATATTGAAAAAATAAAATATGAAATTTGCATTATTTTTGTTGGTCTGAATCCCCATAAAAATAATGGAATTGATTGTATTTCTTGAGGATATTATGAGACTTTGGGGCATCTTGATGTGGATTTGATTGTTGCGACCGCTACCCAAACCCTACCCCTAATATAGTTGGGATAAGGGTTGGGGAAATAAATGCTAGTAAACATGGCCACTTATTGGCTACCCAAGCCTTGATCCCTCCCCTATACTTTGTGCAAGCCACACAGTCGGCTAACCCTCCAGTGTCAATAAAGATGCAAGCCTTTATAATTTGGCTTGGGCTTATACAAACACATGACACACACATCTAAGACAAATCTGACACACACGACACACACACTTAGCACTTACACATTGGATCACAGCTTCACACACACACATCTAGCACACACACACATTTACACACAGTAGGGGCAGATTTAAACACTCCACACACAACTGGATCTATAATCTATCACACATTCAGATCCACAAACATTTGTGTAGCCCTTGTGTGTGTGTAAATGTGTGTGAAAACTGTAAAACAAGCTGTGTGTGTGTGTGTGTGTGTGTAAACTGTGTGTGTGTGTGTGTGTAGATGCAGAGACCATTGGATCTTGGATCCACAGATAAACTTCCTAAATATTTATCCACATATACAACATCCATTAGATACAAGATATTATCTTTGGTGTCAAAAAATATTTAGGCAAAACATCATAATTTTAAACTTGAATTAGCGTGAATACGACTGCGGAATAGAATTAGGAGAATCAGAGATCTATGAATCTTCCTTAAATCATCTTCATGTGAAGCCCACATCTCCATATGCATAAACCTGCAAGACAAAAATAGAGACTAAGGAAGGGGGGATAAGAAAATGAGATAATAAATTTGAAATAAGGATTACATACCTTCCATATATAAATTTGGGGTTTCCTAGACCAAACCTAAGATCTAGGGTGGAGAGCCTATTGTAACTAAATTAAGGCTCTCCTAATATTACTAGGGATGTGCACTTGTAAGATGGGTCCCATGGTCAGGCTTTAAAACTCACTTGTAGGGTTTCTATTACATTTCCCATTTTAAATTTGGGTGACTAATTTAATCTCGTTAATTAAGGTCCTCATGGGTCTTGGAGACCACTTAATTAAACCTTAAGGATCTAATGTTTACAAAATCACTCAATTGATATGGGGAAGGTTAGGGATTTAATTACCCTCCCCACTTAATTAATTAATAACTTTGAAAAATGGGTACATGAACTAAATTAACTATGTGAATATAATAATACCTTAGGAAAGGAATTTTTTTATTATTATTATTGGCAAATAGTTTTTTGAAAGGGACTATACCCTTGAGTACAAAAGATGGCCTAGGAGCCAGAATAGGAATGAGAACCAGAGAGAAAAGGATTAGAATCCAAATGTGTCAATGAAGTTCAAAGTAGCCAAAAAATAGCTACCCTAGACAAGACAAAATAGCAAAATTACTGCAAACAAGCAGTAAAGGGACTGCAAAAAAATAGCAATAAGAACATACAAGAACAGCAAAAGCATCTACAACTACTTCTTGGCAGCTTTGTCTATGCTGGTTTTGATATTCTTCTAGGACTTGAACATACCCAAAGTAGTCATGTGGGTAGCGTCAGTATAATCTAGCTGCTCAATGGTCCTTCTTGCTTTCCTTATCATTACCCCAAAGTGTTGTAGGAACTCCGCTGAGGTTGGAGACACTTATGACATGTTGCTCAATGGACTCCTCAATCACCCTGAATATGGCCATGTTGTAATCATGTCGAGTTTTGGCCTTCCCTAAACAGGAGTCTAAGGAGTGCAGCTTCTTGTAGATATCATCAATCTGGCTGCTGTCATATCCACCTCCTCCTCCTCCTTCCTCTTACCTTTCTATTTTGCCAAGTTCTTAACCTCATCCTTCAACAGTTTCATATCATAGCCTCTAAGGCTTCCAGTATTTTTGAGGATATTTCCATATGCACATCCCGGGGACTAGCACTGCTAATATTCAGGAGGTCATGTGCAATTTCAAATTCATGAGGACCCTTCTCCACAGCAAGAGCCTCAAGGTTAAGTTTTCTGGAAGCCCTGGTAATCGGTCTATGTGAGGTGGAGCCTAAGTGGGGGGTGGGATCAGTAGAAGGGGGAATGGGAGAAGAATCCTAGATAGCCGGCAGGGGGGTGACAACATTGGTGGTAGGGGCAGAGAAAGGAGAAACAGGGCTGGCAGCAACAGAACCGGGCAGAGGGGGAATCAAGCTAGGGGAGGAAGGGAGACCAAGAAATTTGAGAAGGTACAACATTTATGCAACAACAAAATGAGCCCTTGGTGTAAAGGAACTACCTAGGAATGCTTTTGAAACTCTAAAATGGAGCACTCAAGAGAGTTTAGAAAGTAATGGGGGAAACAAACCAAACGATTCCTATGGAAGTGGTTAAGAAAAATAAGGTGCTTAGCAGGAACAGTGACAAACCTTCCTTCCAAGGATATGAACCGTATCATCATGCGGGTAACTTCATCATAAGGCAGAGGGATCAAGCTAACAAGTAGGCCCGCTGTAACATAGATCAGCCTCTCAGCTCCCTCCACAAATCTCCTCTCTTCAACCTCTCTATCAACCCTTTTGTTGAAGAAAGTGGTAGCCCTCCAAACCAAGGCCAGTCGCTTTAGCAATAAGTTCTTCATTGACTAAGATCTTCTGCCCCCCATATTCCACTAGTCCTCTCCTTCCAATCCTTCGCAAAAACACACCGAAATGCTTTGATCATGTCCCTAGAACCTTCTCCATGAAGTTGGTGATGCCACCTTTGCTGAGAATGCTCCACAGCTCAATATTATCCTTCCAGTCTGGGTCCGCACTAGGCTCAATTTGACAAGGGGGACCCCCCATCTTCTCTGCTCTAAACTGTTTGCAAAAAATTCCTAACTGATCGCTAAAGCCAGTCCACTTTTTACTATTGTAATCCACACAATATTAGAAATAAGAGCCGTTGCTTTTCCCACGATCAGTTGTGTGTCTGCTGATCTGAGCTTATGGAAAATTGCATGTGGGAATAGCCCGCTCCCTATCATCAATCACATTATTGCCTGTCTTCGATTTCCGTGGAGCTTTGAATCTATCTTTTAACAGTCACAATGCAACCCGCATGCGCGTTTTTCAAATCTGTGTAACTCCACTTGGAATTCCCCATTATGATTCACATCTTGATTTATTCAACATGATTTTCATAAACCAAAACTTTAAGTCAACACATGTGGGAGTAATTTTTATGTTGATCCACACCCAAAAATCATAACTCATTTCTAGATATTTCTTGCGTATAGAAATCCACCTGAATGTTGTTTTTGAAGTTTTTTAGGGATGCTATTATTATCCCAAACTGTAAGGTTAACATTAATTCCATAATTAGCCAGTGCATCCACCAATTTATTACCCTCCCTGTAAGTATGCATGATCCTGATGTTACTGAAAGTATGACTAATACTTATGGACTCTGCAGATAAAATCCTTGATGTTCCAACTTGGAGATGAGCACTATTTAAGAAGATTAATGATATTCAGGGAGTCCCCTTCAATAATGAGGTTCTGAATAGTTTGAGTCCGGGTAATTCTCAGGCCCCATAGAGCAGCTAATGCTTCGGAAAAATGATCAGTTTGAATTCCCATTTTACCAACATACGCAGCAATCAGATTACCTTTATGATCCCGTATCGCTCCTCCCCCTGCCGCAATCCTAGGGTTTCCCTTAGAGGCCCCATCAAAGTTCAACTTATACCAATTAAGCTCAGGAGGATGCCATTTAATCAAGGATCTATCAATGCTATTCCTAGGATTGCTCCAACTATTGACAGATCCAATCTGCCAATTGGATAAGAATGTATTCTTCATTCTCTTGATATCTCTTGTTCTTGGGGGGTTTAAATCTAGCAATATTCTCTTTGATGCCATTAGAAATTTTACCAATACTAAGTTTATAGTTTTGTTTCTTATTTCTAAATATAATATCATTTCTATCCTTCCATATCCTCCAGATCAAATAAGGGATAACCAGCTTCCAGATCCTTTTAACAATACAATGCCTAAAGCGTAGGTTCCATTGAGTCCATAGCTGATTGAAATCCTTCAGCAACACCTAGAGAGCTTCAAATTTAGAAGGGGCAAAACTCCATATTCTGGTAGCATACTCACATTGTATGAACAGGTGGCTGATATCCTCAGAATCTTTCTTACAAAGATGGCACCTATTAGGGATAATAAATCCTCTTCTCATCAGGTTGTCAGTGGTAAGAATCCTACCTCTGATGGCTAGCCAAAGGAAAAAAATTATTTTGGGAGTTAATTCAGACATCCAAATCCTGTTCCAATTGAACTCTGTTTGACTACTATGGAAGAAAGTTATTATATCCAGTTTTGACAGAGTAATTCCCATCATTGGAATTATTCCATACCAGCTCATCCTTGGAATCCAGCTGGCTTAATGGAATAAGATCTAACTGATCTTGAAGGGAGGAAGTAATTTTCTTCAGATCATTTCTCTCCATAGTAAGTTTTTTCCACTTCTTTCTAGTACCATTTCCCTTAATATAGTCCTTGATTTTAATGCCATACTTGTTTATAAGACTGTCCTTAACCTTCCCAAATCTCTCCATGAGATTTCCATTAAACCAATTATCCTCCCAAAATTTTATGTCCCTACCATCCCCCACTTTCCATTTACTGCCCTGCTTGATGAAATTTCTACTTTTGACCAGATTATTCCAAAAAATGGAACCATAGGGGAGTTGTTCTTCTTGCAGAAAAGAGTACACAGATTGATGATTTAAATATTTTGCTTTAATTAAATCTATCCAGGGTTGTTTCTCAGTCAGCATTCTCCATCCCATTTTAGCAATGACGACCTCATTCATTTTCTCAATATCTTGAATACATAGACCTCCCATAAACTTCGGGGTGCAAACCTTATCCCAAGCCACTAAGTGAAATTTTAATTTCTCTTCCATGCCTTGCCATAAATTTTTTTTTTGAATCCTTTCAATATTATCCCTGAAATAAGAGGGGATCTTGTAGAGCGACATGATATAAATTGGCAGATTTTGAAGAGTACTTTTAATGAGCAGGCACTTACCAGCACTAGATAAAATGGCTCCTTTCCAACTAGCCATTTTTTTTTGGAATCTATCCAATAAATCATCCCACACCTTGCAAGAGACTTTCCTAGTGCTGAGAGGAAGCCCCAAGTAAGTGGCTGGAAGCTCACTTATTTTACAACCTAGGATTTTAGCAATTTTAAGCTGGCTTTCCTCAAGATTGTTGAAGAAGAAGATGGTGCTTTTTTCATAATTGATCTCCTGCCCAGAAGTAGATTCGTAGAGACGCAGTAAGGCCTTGGTAGCCTTGGATTCAATGACAGATGCTAGAAGAAGAAGGATAGTGTCGTCTACAAATTGTTGATGGGAAACAACTTGACTGATGGAAGTGGGCTTAGAGCCATTTAAAAGCCCGTTATTCACCGCTTTACCAATTGTTCTACTGAGGCTATCAGTCAAGAGAATGAAGAGTAAGGGGGAGATAGGGTCCCCTTGTCTAATTCCTCTGCTGCTAGTGAAAAAACTCATAGGCTCACCATTAACAACCATAGAAAATATGGCCGTAGAGATACAAGCCTTAATAATTCTTCTAAATTTTTCCAGAAACCTAAATTTTGTTAAGACTTTGTCAAGGAAAACCCAAGAAACCTTGTCAAAATCTTTATTCATATCAAGCTTGAGGACCATACTTGCCTTTTTATTATTTTCCATAGAATGTATGGTCTCGTGAACCATAATCGCTCTGTCTTGTATAATCCTGCCTTTGATGAAGCCACTCTGCTGCCTTGAGATAAGTTCATTCAATATGACCTAGAGCCTAGTAGCAATAATTTTGGTAAAAATTCTATAGACGGCATTCACAAGGTTGATAGGTCTGAAGTCCTTGAAATCTTTAACATCCATCTTTTTAGGGGTCAGCACAATGTGAGTGTTATTGAGCTCTTTTAAGAGATTTACCATTCTATAGAACTCATTCACCGCTCTGAGAAGATCCTTCGAATAGATTTCCCAAAATTTCTAGAAAAAATTTATGGAAAACCCATCCGGACCAGGAGCCTTGTCACCCTCTAAAGCAAAAACAGCTTTTTGCAGCTCTTCAAGCGTGACCACTTTGGTGATACTTCTAAATTTCTGTTCCTCAATTTTATTTTGGGGAATGGCCTCCAACATAAAAGAAATAGCTTCAGAGTTGTTGATATTCCTCTCCTTAAGAAGTTTTTTATAAAAATCAAGCGCTTCTTTCTTGATGCTATTGGGATCTTTTATGATATTTCCGTTGTTTTTAGAAACTTCTAAGATCCTATTACAGGCTCTGTGCTTCAAAGTGGTCATATTACAGAACTTCATATTCCTATCTCCCTCTTTAAGCCAAATAGCTCTAAATTTAAGTCTCCATAAAGATTCCTCTCTACTGCAGATCGTATGCAACTCTGAAAGAATATTTTTTTCATTAACTTCGTCTTTAGCCAGTCTCCCCATAGCATCCATTTTTAATTCCAACTCCTAAATTTTTTGCTTTAACTTTTTTTTATTCTCAAAAATATTACCAAAAACGCTTTTGTTCCAGATTTTGACTTGCTTTTTGACATATTTGAGCTTTTGGACCAATCTAAATTGAGCAGTGCCTTCGCCATTCCATCCCCACCATTCTTTTATTTTGTCATAAATTTTTTCATGATCCATCCACATCTTTTCAAATTTGAATGAGCTTCTGGTGGGTTTAGTCCAATTGAGAAGATTTAAAGCAATCAGATTATGATCTGATCCAACTCTGGGCAAGGAAGAGAGGTGGAAGTCTTGACTGAGAATCTAGCTTGCTGAAATTAGTACCCTATCCAATCTCACCTGAATAAACTCTTTTCCCAACCTTCTATTATTCCAAGTGTATTTATTCCCATGAAGATCCACATCTAAGAGGTTATGTTCAGCTATAAAATTAGCAAAATCCTCCATACCAGTAGAAAAGCTGGAGGTACCATGTTGAAAATGTAGTATGCATTAAATAAAGAGGTTTCTTTACATCATATTTATGAACAAAATTAAACTATTTTTGGTTCTCCCAACAAAAATAAAATTAAAAATAAGGTGAATGTGTCAGAAGATATCATTATCCTACAAAAAATCATAGGGACGAGAATGAAAAAATTCAAAATGAAAATAGCCAAAGAGAGACATAGAATGACATAAATGGGGAAGTGTTAAACATAGATAAATACTAGATCAAAAAATTGATTATAATTTCTTTTATTAACACACAAAAAAGTGATTTCTCAAGAAGATCAAAACAATTGAAAATCAAGGCTTGGCTTTGGAGCTCGATTCAGTAGGACAAAGCAGGTCTTGTGTTGATCATGATTGGACTACTTTGAAAAACATAGGAACCCGTCAAATACAGAGAAACTAATGGATCTCGCAATAAAAAAGGTACACCTTTACTATAAATACCTGGTTTAGTAATATCTAGAATTATTTTGTGCTTTATGTTGTCTGTGAAACCTCCATCTGTTATTATCTCATTCAAACAATCATCACGATTCCTTGTACAACCTTTGTTGTTATCCTCCTTCGTTTGCATCCTATTTGTTCATTATTTATGTGCCTTTCTCTATGAACAAGATTATAATCACATGTAAAAAAAATGGATTCGAACACTCATCCCCGCAATCTATGGTCTGCGCGTATTTTTCTATTTTGAATACATGATTTTTTTACTGACCAAAAAAATATGAAACCCTACTCAATATTTCTCCAAGGTATTTAATAATTTTTTTAGCACATTCCAAGAAAGAAATTTCATAAAAATACAAATATTGGAATACGAAAAATTGAAATTTTCACTTTCCCCCTCTAAAAGAAAAAGGGCGGGCTATTGAAATTTCCCTGTTTTTATTTTCCCATGGTTTAAAAATTAAAAACTAAACATTTTTCATTGTCTATAGCCTATAATAATATAAACATAATAACAAATATATTATACAGCATATAATTTATTTTTAAAAAATAGAAGAAATAAATCCTAATTCGTTGTATATAACATATAATAAAATAAACATAATAACAAATATATTATATAAAATATAATTGAACCAAGCATAGCAAAAAATATATATTTTTAAAAAATAGAAGAAATAAATCCTAATGCATTGTCTATAGCCTATAATAATATAAACATAATAACAAATATATTATACAACATATAATTGAACCAAGCATAGCAAAAAAAAATATTTTAAAAAATAGAAGAAATAAATATTAATTCATTGTCTATAGCCTATAATAATATAAACATAATAATAAATATGTTATACAACATATAATTGAACCAAGAATAGCAAAAACAATATTAAAAAAACAGAAGTAATAAATCCTAAACATAGTTTTGAAGATTATTAGAATAATATACAAACATTTATGTTTGATTGTTTATCAAATTCAATTTCTACATTATTAGATATAGTGTGGGCTAATTTAAATTAATTTTCCAATTAAAATGCTCCACGTGGCAAGTTTGAACAAGCTATTTGGGATACATAATAAGGCTAGAGATTTAAGACTGTACAGACAATGTCACTCTATGGCTATTTTCAAAATAAGAAACATTTGAGCATATGGTCTGATATGTCATCTATGTCAATAAGTAAAGGAGCACAGCGGATGCTAAGAATTTTATTTCTTAAGAAATAATGTGAAATATGTCTTCGAAACCATGTATCTTATGAAAACTACATACTAAGCTTAGCAATCCACAACTTTACAGATAGTGTGTAAAATGAGAAGAGGTAAAGGTAGGAGCCTAGTGGCCACTAAGCTAAACCGTGATTTATTATTTTATGTCTACTTTCCAAATAAGAAAATTTTGAGCCTAGGGTCTAATATTTTGTTTCTGTCAATAAGTAAAGGAGCTTAGAGGGAGCTAAGCATTTTCTTTGATAGGAAATGAAGTGAAGTATGAGTTGAAAACCATGTATCTCATTGGAACTACATACTAAGGCCAGGGATCCAAAACTATAATGATAATGTTTAAAATGAGAAGAGGTAAAGGTAAGAGTCTAGCGGCCACTAAGCTAAACTATGCTTTATTATTTTATATCTAGTTTCAAAATAAGAAAAATTTGAGCTTAGGGTCTGATATGTCATTTCTATCAAAAATTAAAGGATCTTAGCGGGTGCTACATATTTTCTTTGATAGGAAATGATGTGAAGTATGATTTGAAAACCATGTATCTCATTGGAACCACATAACAAGGCCAGGGATCCAAAACTGTAATGATAGTGTTTAAAATAAGAAAAGGTAAAGGTAGAAGTCTAGCAGTCACTAATCTAAACCATGATTTATTATATTATGTCTACTTTCAAAATAAGAAAAAATTGAGCCTAGGGTTTGTTATGTCATTTCTATCAATAAGTAAATGATCTTATCGGGCGCTACACATTTTTTTATTGTAAACAAGATAAAATATGATTTGAAAACTATTTATCTTATGGGAACTACATATTAAGGCTACCAATCCAAAACTGTAAAGATAGTGTTTATATTGATAAGAGGTAAAGGTAGGATCCTAGTGACCGCTAAGGTATACCACTCAATTCAATAGGTTATGGAGTTCCACTCAATACATACAAAATCTTAACAATTACTAAGCATTTTCTCTCGTAAAAACATATGTGAATTATATGTTACAAACAATAAGTCTTTTGAGTACTACATAGTAGATGAAAACACAATAGCGACCCAAAGCTATATATGTATGGTATTTATAATGACTAGTAGTAATGGTGAGAGCCCAGCAACCACTAAACTAGAGCATGATCTTTTATTGTATCATTGTTATTAGCTTATTAAATTGTTGAACTTAGCGTCCACTAGTCCCTTACTTTCGATCAAGAAAAAATACTTAGTGTTCGATAAGCATTTTCTCCCACAAGATCTGAAGTGAATTATGTGTTTTAAATAATATACCTTATGGGAACTATGTAAGGTTTGATCCCTCATGTACCTTAATCACTCTAAGAAATAACAACATAGGAAAAAAAATAGGAATTACCTACCTTTAATATTATAGGACTCAAAAAATAGGATTTTTTTACCTACCTTTAATATTGTACCTTAATCACTCTAAGAAAGAACAATATATATTACTTAAAAAAAGAAAACAAAAGAGAACAACCCTAATTCCAAGTACAGATAAAGAAATAGGGTTTTTCCTAGTCTTCCCTTTTAGCAAGAGGTCATGGAGTTGTAGACGATTTGCAAAAGAGGCACGGTTCAAAGGGTTGAGTAAAAATGCTTCCAAATTTAGACCTATCTCAAGTTATGGAGGTGTTCATCTATGTAACAAGAGGAGAAGTTGGAGCGGCCTCTTCATTGGCCCCAAAAATTAGTTATTTGGGTATTTCACCAAAACAAATCGAAGAATACATTACAAAGGAGACTGCAAGATATTGGAAGGGTTTGCGGGTTACCATGAAGCTCACTGTACAAAATCGTTAGACCAAAGTTACAGTTGTTCCCAACACAGGTAAAATGGTGATTAAAGCCTTGAAGGAACCTAAATGTGACAGGAAAAATATGAAAAACATTAAGCATACAAGGAACATCTCGTTGGATGATATTATTCAAATTGTGAAGGTCATGAAGACCCGATCCATGGAAAAACATGTTGTGGGAACTGTAAAGGAGATTTTGGGTACGTGAATTTCTGTCGAGTGTGCTATCAATAGAAAGGATCCCAAGGATTTTAAATCAGAGATTGATGGAGAGGTCGAGATTCCAGAGGATTGATCAGAAAAAAGTGATTTTGTTTTTGGTATGTTTTATTGAGTTTTAGTGTATTAGGTATTTGTTTTTTTTAAAGGTTTAATTGGGGAACAATGGATTAAATATTTATGGGTATTTCATTGAATAAAAGGGAGTACACAAAATTTTTTTATAGTGGATTTCGTTGCTTATTTAATGTTTGTGTATTTTCTTTTTTAATGTACTCTATATTTGTAGGCCTAATTTCCTTAATAAAATTGAGTTATTTTGGTAATGTTAGATTGTAAATATCAACTGGAAGCATTAAACCAAAATAATAAGTAAGGTCTAGTAAGATATTTATTGGCTAAGGTTTGTAATAATTTATTTTCACTTTACAAGACAAAGAATGTTTCCTATGAATTTGGGGCATGAGGCTTAACTCATTGAAAAACATTCTCCTAAGTGGTGGTGCAAAGGCTACAACAAGGTTGGGGTTTGACAAGCTAGAGAATGGCCCAAATCTGTTATGGCTATGTTGATGGAAATGGGGTTCTGCTAGAAGTTAATGCAGAGGATTCAACTTGGATTACATAGTTTTTAGATTTATTGTTGATGTAAGACCATCTACAATTCTATTCCAATGAGATTTAACTACAATGAGATGAACTATAAACACAATATCGATGACGGGTTTTTAGTACCAAAGCAAGTATGATGGGAGCCTAGATTCCATTAAACTAGAGCATGATCTTTTATTTTTCAAATTATTAAACTATTGAACCTAGCGTCCACTATGACCTTACTTTCAATAAGGAAAAAATGCTTAGCATTCGCTAAGCATTTTCTCCCATAAGATCCGATGTGAATTATGTGTTTCAAACAATATGCCTTATGGGAACTACGTAAGGATTGATCCCTCATGTACCTTAATCACTCTAAGAAATAACAACATAGGGAAAAAAGAGGGGAAAAAAATTATCTACCTTTAATAAGTACCTTAATCACTCTAAGAAATAACAACATATATCACTTAAAAAAAGAAAACAAAAGACAACAACCCTATGTCCAAGTATAGATAAATACATAGGGTTTTTCCTAGCATTCCCTTTTAGCAAGAGGCAGTGGAGTTGTAGAGGATTTGTGGAAGAGGCACGCTTCGAAGGGTTGAGGAAAAATGCCACAAAATTTTGACCCATCTCAGGTTGTGGAGGTGTTCATCCGTGTGACAAGAGAAGAAGTTGGAGTGGCCTCTTCATTGGCCCCTAAAATTGGTCCTTTGGGTCTTTCACTAAAGAAAATCAAAGAAGACATTGCAAAGGAGACTGCAAGGTATTGGAAGGTTTTTAGGGTTACCATGAAAATCGTTGTAAAAAATCATCAGGCCAAAGTTACAATTGTTCTCAGTGCAGATGACTTGGTGATTAAATACCTGAAGGAACCTGAACGTGACAGGAGAAAGGCAAAAAACATTAAACATACCGGGAACATCTTGTTGGACGATGTTATTAAAATTGTGAAGGTCTTTATAGAAACCTATAATTTAGCTCGAGTAATTTCAATACTTAAATTGTGCTAATCATATCCTTTCTCACAAATTGACGATATATCGTCAATAAATGTTCATTTTTTCTTCTATTGTCATTAATTAGTTACATTAATCTATTAATTAATTATTCTAACCAGAAAATACGCCAATTAACAACCTTCTATTAATTAATCCCCCTTTGTATCTAGACTATTTAATTATTATTAATCAATTATCTTCCTCTTCCATTAAATTGATAAATCGTCATTTATTTTATTAAATTCCACCCATAGTCTAAATCATGCTAATTATTCCTCTAAAAATATTTTATAAGCTTTCACAACTATTAATTAATCACTTTGGTTAATTAATAAATCCCCTCAAACCCCATGAGTCACTAAAGAACAAAATAAACTCTCTTAAGGTTGACTCGACCCCCTTTCAAACATCCTTATCCACAACTAACCCAACCTCTCTATTATCCCACATGTAAAGGGATGTAGAGATTATTTTATCAATTGGGCTATATAAATAAAGATCCTTACCTTTCTTCTTGCACCATGCTTTGAATAGTGTAAATTATAACCATTTTGATCTTGATTCATTCTCCATTGTTGGAAATAGCTTCTCCATCTTGCATCTTTTCACTCAAAATTGAGTAATATGAGAAGATCCAAAATGGCCTTGTATCCATTCTTGGTGAGATTACATTCTCAATCCTTGAGATCAATCAACAATCCACTTGTATTTTTATGTTCTTCATAGGTTCATAGTTTAATTTAGCAATCATAGAGAGTACAAAATATCTTAGCATGTAGTTTCATTTATACATTGAAGAAGCATTTCCTTTAAGCTCTTATCTTGATGGTTCATTGTTTAATTAGCATTTAATTTTGAAGCTATGTAGATATTAGTTTCAATTTATAGCTTAGTTAATAAAATATTAGCATATTTGGCACGCTCGGTGGGACTTACTCCATTGTCCTTTGCACTTAATTTCAAGTTTTTGTAGTTAAGTTTCAATTTTGGTTACTAACCCTCTTTTTACATATATTGACATAACTTATTTTTATTAACTTTTTTTGTTGAGTTTGCATGTGTTGAGTCTTCCTTGTAGGTATAAAGGAGGTGAATTGCTATCAAAATTAGAATTAATGGGAAAATTTCAATATTTCTCCATGTTTTCATTTTTAGAGCTTATTTTTTCAACATTCTACATGCTAGTTTTGTCAATTTCTTGAAAATCTTAAATTCTTGAGCATGTAGGTTAGTGTTTGATAGTGCTGAGTCTTCTATTTACATATTAATGTGGTGGGTTGCTGTCAAAATTGAATCTTGGTGAGAAAATTTCAATATTTCATCATGTTTTCATTTTTAGAGCTTACTTTTTCATCATTCTACATGCTAGTTTTGTCAATTTCTTGAAAATCTTAAATTCTTGAGCATGTAGGTTAATGTTTGATAGTGTTGAGTCTTCCATTTATATATTAATGTGATGGGTTGTTGTAAAAATTGAATCTTGGTTGAAATTTTTTTGACCATTTTGCAGATTAAGGGACGTTTTTTTTTACATTTTTTGAGTGCATGTTAAGTGCATACCCATGAGCATAAGAGCATATGTGTAACCCATCTTCTAAAGGCCATAAATTTTGCTCCTGAACTCAAAATGACTCAATTTATTTTTGTTGGAAAGGTATTGAAGTGAAATATGCAATGAAAACATAAATTTGGGATTTATACTTACAAAAATTATAGGTTTTCCCTTTATTGTAAAACTGGTCATTTTCTAACATGTCTAATGTTTTGATGAATGTTGTATTTCCATGCTTTACTTGATTTAGACCAAAGTTTGTGTATGCTCTTCTCTTGCACCTTTTGGTGATCTTGAGAATCAAAAACAAATTTGATCTCTATCTTTTTAACATTTGGATTAACTTGGAAATTTGATTATTCATTTTTCTTAAGGAAATGAACATTTTACAAAGAATTTTTTATGGTCCTTTGATTTGAAGTTTTCCATTTCTATATAGTTGGGTTAAATTTTGTGTATGCTCTTCTCTTGCACCTTAGGGTGATCTTGAGAATCAAAATCAACTTTAGTCTTCATTTTATAACATTTGGTAAATTGGAAACTTCATCTTTCATTTTTGGTTTAAGGGAATGAACATTTATCAAGATTTTTGTATGGTTCATTAATTGCAAAGTTTTCCTTTACTTTTTAGTTGGATTATTTGTTGTGTATGATCTTCTCTTGCATCCTTGGATGATCTTGAGAATCAAAAGAAACTCTTAATCCTCTTTTAAATAATGTGATTTTCTTGGAGAACTACTAACGCTTGAGTGCAGGACCTAAAAACGCTTGTCAAAGAAAGGAGTTCGAAACAAAATTTTCTAACTACACGTGTGTTGCAGGTTGCCAAATGGCGAATGACTAAACCACATTAAGTCTAAAAGATTTAAAAAAAAACACCACATTCAAAACACTTGATTTGCAGGTTTGGATAAGGGTATGCCCTGTCCACTTAAAACTAGGACATAACCCCTTTGGCATAAGCCTTAAGCTACAACAATGGGGGTGGTCCTAGGAACCCCAAAGTAGTCCATGCAAGAGGGAACCTTGTGGATGAAATGGGAAGTGCTCTGCACAACCTACTTGACTAGTATTACTCATTGTGAGATTTAGTGTCAAAGTTATCTGTATCGCGACCCCAGTGAGAGTACACGATGGATGCATTTATTGCCCACTGTGCTTGAAGGGGGTAAAGTAAAGCTGAGATACTCCAAGAATTAGTCAGTGTGAATTTTCTTGGTAAATCGAGCTCGCTCTTAGATAACTTGTGACACCTAGTTGAGTGAACCACCTAGGAAGCTATCTTTGACCAGGAGCCAACTTGGACCATATCAAAACCAATTTGAGTTGAGAGCCATTATTCATCATGAAACATGTGAAGCGTTACTTTTTCTTAGTTTTTCACTCACCCTAAGGTGAGGTGAAACTCTGCCGAAGTGAGGCCAACATTTTTCACCCCAATTGATCTACTTCCTTCACTTTTATTTTGACACTTTGTTGATTAGAAGAAGAGTGACTACCCTTGTGTTGCTAATTGATTGTATTTTCCACTTTTGTGTCTGTTTATGCTCATCCATGTTTGCGGCTGAGTTGTTAAACATCTAAAGTGTGTGGAGACATTTTCATATCATTGGTATCCTTTTTGATCTTGATACCCAAGTCAATATCGTCATCGTTGTTAGGCTTGGATTCATCACTTGATTCTCCTTTGAACTGTTATCTTGTTTATATCATGTCACTACAATTTTGGTATTTACATCTTGTTTCTTGTAAACTTGACCTAAATATCTATATTGTGATGTTACGCTATATACACTTTAACAATTCCTAGGTATACTCTAGCTTTAGTTTGATTTCAATTACTACCTCAATTTTGAAAAGTGTTGAGTGTTACCACTTGTGCGTGTTATATCAATATCATCTTGATATTAATACCTTACTTTTTCACAAAGTTTGGTTAACATATCTTGGTATATTGTTGTGTTCACAATCGTAACTTGACCACTTTTTGGGATATAGGTCTTGATTGGATTCAAGCTCACTTTTAGTATACTTTGTTTGGGGATCACATTAACTTCTTGTTATTACTTATGCCTTGTTCATTTATTTGAACTTGACATAAGTGGTGACATTTTTTTAATCATCTTGAAACACCAACTATCATTTGGAAAACAAACTTAGGAAGTAATTTCATGATTGATTGGTTTAAAAAAACATTTTGTGATTGTGTCTTGTGTCTCATTTGTCACATTTTGATTTATCCATTTAGGAAAATCACTTTGATCCATTGATTCTTTATCATTCATTATTCTTTGGTCATTAATTTGGCTTTGTGTTTTGAACTTGCATGATTGTTCCTTGTGTTTATCCATCTTATAAACTCATTTCTAGGACAATCCTTTGGGTCTTTGATCCTCTTGATCTTCTTGTTTTTTCCTAAGTTCATGATCATTTTTTAACATATATTTCAAACCTTGGCAAAAAAAATTTCCTATCAAGAAAACTTTTGCATCAATCAAACATTGGAAATATTTCCTTTGTATCCTTTATGTTGCTAAAATTTTGATCAATCCTTTGACATTTACACCTCCAAACCTTGTTGGATTATCAATCTTGAGTCATCACGATGTATGTTTTCCTTAGCTTCCCTTTTGGAAAATCACACAAGCATCCCCATCTTTATGAAATGTCTAGTTGGTTATCGTTATGTTGCCCAAATCAACATGAAACCTTCTTCACTTTGAAGAAGTTTGATCATACAATCTAGGTCTAGGCCTTTGAACCCAACACATGCCAAAAATGACTGATTATCGCAAGGTCCCTTATACATACAACAATAAGGAATCAAATTTTTGGCGTTCACATCAAAATATGCCCATCATGACCAAACCTCGTTTGGTTCTTCGTGCTAGAGAACCCATTCGGGTAACGTGTTCCCCACCTTCATCTCATAGTCGGTGGTATGGTTTGGACACTTCTGATCCAAATTATTATTCGGGTTCCCCCCACTCTTCTTCTGATTCTAATCCAAACATTTCCTCTTCTTCTGAGGATTCCAATCCAAATATTTCCTCTGATTCTTCTGATGATTCGGATCCAAACTCTTTATTTCAGATTCATCTAATTCACTCCTAAGTTGTGGTCCTCCCCTTCTTTGCAGGACCTCTATTATCAGTCACCTAAACAATGTTCTCCTCCTCTAAATATTTGTGTCACCACAAATTATCTTCATCATTCATCTAATGTGACTCCTATGTCATGGTCCTCCCTATCTTCGCAAGACCCTCTTCATCATACATTTAATACGACTCCTACGTCACGGTCCTCCCTTTCTTCACAGGACCCCTTTTATCAGTCACCTCAATGACGTCTTCTTCCTTTGAAGATACGTGTGACTCCAAATCCCTCCAATCAAACATCTAATACAATTCTTGAATCGTGGTCCTCTCTTTCTTCGCCAGGACCCTTGTTATTATTCATCCAATGTGATTCTTGAATCACGGTCCTCCCCTTCTTCATAGGACCTTCTTCATCAATCACCCCCATGAAGTCTTCCTTCTTTGAAGATTCATGTGACTCAAATTCCTTCTAGTCAAACATCTGAATCGACCCATGCATCACAATCTACAGACTTTGGACTTAATCCTACTAGTTTATAGATGATATACCATCATATAGGTAGGTCCACACCACCTTCTTCTACTCCTGAGACATCTAGCTCCACATCTTCTTCATCCCCCATGTCATCTTCTTCTATCAATCATCATCAAACATCTTCTAAGTCTTCCACACCAATTGAACCTCTTTCTTCCAATCAACCCCTGGTGGTTGATCAACAACTCATACCGATTGATCTCTTTCAGAATGAAGAAACAATCAAGGCATTTATAGGGGCACATGAAGATATTCCTTTAGCAGATTATGAGAAAGGATTCTCTTTAGACTTCGATGCGTCTACATATTATGAGGAAAAGGTTGATTCCTTTTATCAAGAAATAGAGGAAGAGCCTCAGATCATGCAACTTGATCCTCCTCTTATTCTTCCATCTTCACATTCTTCATTATGTGATGAAACTCCTGGGTCTTGCATTGATCCATGGCCTATCTTCTCATCACCCAATCACTCTTTGTCTATCACAATTCCTCAATCACAATCTCTTATGGGGTCAATGCCAAGTAGCCCTTCATCTTCATCTAGGTGTGGGTCACCTTCTAGTAGCCCTCCCTCTACTATTTGTGGGACATTTTCAAGTAGTCCACTATCTTCTATTCTTGGGGCATGTCCAACTAGCCCCTTGTCTTCTATGTATGGGTCACCCCCTCATCTATCTGTGGGTAGTCCATCATCTTCTATTCTTGGGCCACATCCTAGTAGCCCATCATCTTACATCTATGGGTCATGTCCTAGTAGCCCTTCTTCTTCTATTCTTGGGCCACATCCTAGTAGCCCTTCATCTTTTCTATTCTGGGGCCACATCCAAGGCTTCACCTATCTATGGCTCAGTATCCCATCTTCTTCAATTCTTGGACCTTATCCTTTTCATGCATCAAATTATTCTTCTACCAATGATTATGGAAAGCTCATCATCATTTCTCATCATCAATTCTAAATGTCCATGTTCTTCTCCCACTTCTCAGGATCAGACAAGTCAAGCATTAGCTTATAAAAAACCTAGACAAGTTCTTTATCAAGCTAAGATCAAAACTCTGAAGAGCTCCAAATCTCCCAACAACTCAAATGATTATAAAATTCAAAATCAAATGTGATTCCAGAATGCACACCAACATACCCATCAAGTATGGTGCAAAGTGCAGAAACCTATGGATAGGGAACTCAAGCTCCCACATACGAAACCCATGTTTCAAAACAAATCACAGTCATTTGTTGAGTGTGAACTCACCACGATCATCGAGATCAGGGATAATATCACTCTTGATAAACAAACATGCTTAGTCTCCCTTATCAAGGAAGTCACACACATCGTTGTTGGATCCTATCATGTAGAGTGACATTGTTGGTCCCAACTTCCAAAAAAATCTAAAAAAAATAATCATGAAATAGTTCAAAAATACAAAAAAAAGAAAACATTAAAACATTACAAAAACAAAATCAAAGGTACAAAGATCAAACATTGCAATCAGGTATTGCGTACACATGGATGTTCTTTCTTCCCTTTCTTTCATATTCCTCTACAAGTCATCCACCATTTTCATCCCTTCGATGATATTTTGGTTAGCTTATTTCACACATTTTGTGACATTTATCTCTATGGTATCCATTTGACCTTGGTCTTTCATAACCTTGGTAAATTAAAGAATGACTGACCTCTTAGAGATCCTATCACTATCTACATATAATAAACTTGTTGGGAAGAATTTTTGGGTGTATTTGTTGACACTAGCCAATGTCATCATCACAATCACTTCCACATCCTTCCATCAAGCCATCAGTGGTTCTTAACCCCTTGTTAAACAAGAGAGCTGAAATAAGTTTTCAGAAAGCAAAAGAATCAAAATCAATCAATCAAAAAGTAAAAGCTAAAAGCAAAAGAAAATTGATATATAACTCTCTCTTGGGGTATTTCCAATAATCTCTACCAAGGCTATGGATGCCTGACTGGTAGTAGAGAAATGTTGTGATTAGAATCAAATGCATCTCCATCGGGGCTATGGATGCCTGGCTAGTAGCGGAGCAATGTACGACTCTCCTTCCACAATCCATTCACAAATCACCTTTCAAACTAAATCATTCCTACACATTGGCTAGTGTCTTCACTTGTTGTCTATCAACTCTTTCCTTCAAGAGGTAATTCATTTCCATGTGCACACATGGGATATCGATGAGTAAACAGGATTAGTATGTTACCAAGTGTTACTTTTTGGACCTTGTTCAAACTCTTGCTTTAGTGCATGTCTTGTCTCATGATTTGTGCCTTGGGCTAATCACTTTTTCATCGACCACCTTCTAAATATTTTCATAGCATCCTCTATTCTTCAAAAATCATTTAGAACATCCATGTGTATCAGATGTCCTCTTTTCCATGTTTGCAGGCACTTTTGTTCCCCTTTTAATAAATCAATCACCCACTTCCTTTCTCTCATGTGTTTCTTGGCCAGCTTACTGGGGGCATCCTTGCTCCCTCATGATTGAACCTATTTTATATTGGCCTTGATCCTTCTTCTACGTGTGAAGAGTTTGTCTTTGAATAATCCCACCTAATTGCTAAGGCATGTCACATCTTCACTTTCTCCTATGTGTGGCATTTTTCCCTTGTACATCCCATCTATCATTGGGGGCATCCATGTTTCTTTGTTTCCTATACATAGTTTCAAAAAAACTTTAGAAAATCACAAAAAAATTCAAATATGTTTCTAAAAAAATAAAAAACAATAAAATCATCCTACAAAACATCGCTCTTTGGTTCTCGCTTATTCTTGTGTGCGACTCGTGGATCATCTTGATCTACCTCCATTAACAAAGTTGGTTTTCTTACTATGTCCATACTCTGGGGCACAATGAGTTGCTTGGTACTGTTTCATAGTGCACTACTTTTCATAGGACCCAAGTGTCCTCCGTTATTCCCCTTGCATGTATCCTTGCTTGGGGCACCATCTTTTAACCCTTGTCATTAATTTTCACAAGTTAGAATCAAAGCTTGATAAAAAAACATTGCATTATGTTTCTCTATTAGGTTAGCTTGTTTTCTTTCTCATATTGCATTGCATTATGTATGTTGCAAGGAGTTAGGCATATTTTACTTTCTTGTATTGCATTGCATTTTGTATGTTGCATGGAGTTGGTGTTTTCAGCAATGGACAATTGTTTGTATATGGATTTTCATGTCATACTACACTTCATATGCTCATATTTTTAATAAGGACTGATGACGTAGATCATAAGCAAAATGATGAAATAAAGTTGGTTTTTACATCTGTATTGGATGATAGCTATATCCATCTCTTTTCATCTTCATTTTTTTTCCATATCACTCTCCTTCTATCAATACTATTCTTCCAAATTACTTGGGGCAATAGGGATCAATTCTTCTATTCTTCTATTCATTTCTTTCATCTTTTTCGATCGTCAATCGCCTTCTTTCATCACCCCATCGACACTCAAGGGGGAATCCTTCATTCTATTAATTTTTTCTTCTATCTCTTCAAATTTTTTTATTTGTTTGTACTTGTCTACTATCTTTGAAGTGGCATCACTTACGCCACCCCAAAGAGGGGAAAATGTAGACACCTAAAATGAACTTAAGAAGGATTTATTGCTAATATTGCACTAATTATCCTCTTTCTCATCATTTCTATAATACTTAGTGCTTTTCCACTAATTAGCTCATTCCTCTTCATATTCATTAATTAATGACCTTTCGTTAATTAATTATCCTTCCTATCATTAAGGATGTCAATTAACGACCTTTCGTTAATTAATATCTGCTTCTACTTGGGTTAATTAATTATTCTTAATTAATTACACTTCCTCTTCAACTCTAAATCAATAAATACCATTTATTGGATCAAATTCCTCTCTTACATCCCACAAATCATACTAATTTTCCTCTAATTAGCTTCTATAAGCTTACCTCTACCTATTAATTAATCACCTTTGATTAATTAAAACATCCCCCAACTCCCATGACTTACTAATGACAAATTAAACTCTTCTAAATCAAGATTATCTTTTATAAAGCAACCTTATCCATTCCTAATCTTGTTTTACCTTTATCCCACATTCATCAATTTACTAGCCTTGCCTCTTCAGGAAAGCTATATAAAGAACCCTCCTTCTTACCTTTCTTCTTGCACCATGCTTTGAATAGTGCAAACTATAAGCATTTTGATCTTAAGCCATTCTCCATTGTTGGAAATAGCTTCTCCATCTTGCATCCTTTCACTCAAAATTGAGTAATATGGGAAGATCCAAAATGGCCTTGTAGCCATTCTTGGTGAGATTCCATTCTCAATCCTTGAGATCAAGAAACAATCCACTTTGATTGCTTATGTTCTTCATAGGTTCATAGTTTAAGTTAGCAATCATAGAGAGTAGGAAATAGATTAGCATATAGTTTCATTTATGTATTGAAGAAGCATTTCCTTTAATTTATTCTAGAGGATTGATTGGAAGGAAAAAATTTTGTTTTGGGTATGTTTTATTGAGTTTTAGTGTATTGGGTTTTTTTTTTAAGGTTTGATTGGGGAACAATGGCTTAAAGATTGATGGGTCTTTCATTGAATAAAAAGGAGCACGCCAAATTTGGTTATATTGGGTTTTTTTGCTTATTTAATGTTTTTGTATTTTATTGTTTAATGTTATCTGTATTTGTAGGCCTAATTTCCTTAATAAAACTGAGTTATTTTAGTAATGTTAAACTCTAAATATCAGCTGGAAGCGTTAAACCAAAATAATAAGTAACATCTAGTAAGATATTTATTGGCTAAGGTTTGTAATAATTTATTTTCACGTTACAAGATAAAGCTCGTTTCCTATGAATTTGGGGCATGAGGATTAACTCATTGGAATACATTCTCATAAGTGGTGGTGCAAAGGTTACAACAAGGTTGGGGTTTGACAAGTTAGAAAATGGCCCGAATCTGTGATGGCTATGTTGAGGGAAATAGTGTTATGCTAGAAGTTGATGCAAAGGAGTCAACTTGGATTACGTATTTTTGTGGTTTAAGGCTGATGTAAAACCATCTAAAATTCCATTCCAATGAGATTTCACTACAATCAGATGAACTATAAACATAATATCAATGACAGGTTTTCAGTACTAAAGAAAGCATGATGAGATCCTAGAGACCACTAAAGTTGAGAATGATATTTTATTTTATTGTTGTTTTCAAATTATTAAAATATTGAACCTATCATCCACTATGCCCTTTCTTTAGATAAGGAAAAAATGCTTAGCATTCGCTAAGCATTTTATCTCATAAGATCCAAAGTGAATTATGTGCTTCAAACAATATACCTTATGGAAACTACGTAAAGCTTGATCCCTCTATCTGGTATGTAATGCAGTTATTGTCTTCGCCAGGTACATTCCACCCAACATGATATAATTATAATCAATGAAAAACACTAGCAATCCAAATTGTTAAAGATAGTGTTTACAATGACCGTAATGGTAGGAGCCTCACGGTCGCTCAGCTAGGTCACGATTTATTATTTTATTGTAATTTTCAATCAAAGAAACTATTGAAAGTAGCGTCTGATATGTCATTACTTTTGATAAGTAACGAAAATAAGTTTTAGGTAAACAAATTCTCTGATACAAGATGTTGTGAAGATGGCCATACTTAGGTTTAGGAAAAGTGTAATCCTTCCCATTTTTTTTAGCTTGTTGTGGAATTTCCCACCAAGCGCTACTCTTAAAATATCATACTTAGAGTAGTTATAGACATTTATACATAATGAATAAAGTATGTCCGATATACATATATTTCACATTGTCTTATATAACAAAAAATGATGAGCTATCACTACCTCCGTTAATGTGATTTGTTTCTCAAATACTCTCCTCAAAATACCAAACATTATATCTTCCGACCACTATCCTTTAAACATGTTCATTAGTCTTCTTACAGGAATCTAATCCTCACTACTCCAATATGACTGATATAGACACATAAATCACATAGTCTTGTAAAACAAAAAATCCCAAGTTATCGCAAACTCTCTTCGAAATACCAAATATTACATCTTAACGTCCTCTATGGTTTATCATTAAAAAGGTGTAAATGGCTTAAATTTTGTTTTAGGTTGTTCTTTTATATGTTGACTAGAAGTTTATCTGCCACTAAAGTGTGTATTTTTTAACGTTTATATCATGCCCTCTATACAATATTATGGCTTGTCCCACTCATATGTAATAATTTAAAAAGGTGTAAATGGTTTTGTATCTTTCAATGCATCATAATTCAATTTCAGACTTTTAGAAAAAATCTATTATTATTGATTTGATCCACTGTAATGCCCCGTTCATCATTCCTCTTTTTCTTCTTAGACGACGGTGTTGCTAAGATTTTAATGTTGTGGTGCTCCTGTTGATCTTTTGTTGGTTTCACCCTTGTCACAGAGAACAATTGGAATTCTCCCACTTCGTCGTGTCTTCTCGTTTCGTGTTGTTGTTTTCTACGGTTGGCCCTGCCTTGTCCATTACATTTTCCTCCTATTAAAGGAAAAATATGTGCTCGATTTATCAAGCTCATAAGTTGGTTCTTGTTAATATGATTAATAAGATGGGCGAGTTTGGGGTGGCGAGAGCAAAACGGCAGGAGCAATTTTGGAGATATTTTTGACATATTCTTCTGCAATTCACACACAGGGTAGGGAAATGTGGTTGGGGGACGGAATGCCATGGCTCCACTTAATGCTTGGTTGCAGGTTTTACTCAAATTGTTGTGCTTGGGCGTTTTTTTTATGTTTTTTGTCAAAAAATGCCTCGCCAGATGTCATCTCATGGAGTGCCATCGATTTTTGTTGGGCCTCCTCCCAAGCCTCCTAGTTGCACCAGCATCCTCCCAGCCTATGCCAAACATTACTTTGTTGTTTTACCTGCGTGGGTTTGTTTTCAATGCATAAAAAAAAGATAGAGGGATTTATGTCAGATGTTGTAGTCGCATATGCTTTGGGGGGGGGAATTTTTCAGTGTTTGAATAGATGAAAGAACGAGATACCTCCTCATGGAATGATTGTATGATGCTGTGACGTGGAAGGACGTGGGTCCCTCATAAGGCAGTCATGTTATTTCACCGTTTACAATAGCAAACAGGGTCCCAACCCAATCAGTTACATTTTCTAGCATACTTCCTAGCCTATGCCAAAATGGAAGCTTTGGAACAGGGTATGGATATCCATCAAAGCATAATGGAGAAAGGAATATTGTTAGATGTTGTAGTTGCAACTACCCTGGTAGACATGTATGCATTAAAATGGATGTGTAGAAAAGGCCTATGATCTGTTTGATAGAATGCCTCAAAGAAATGCGGTCTCATGGAATACCATGATGGCAGCCTATGCACAAAATGGATTTGTAAAAAAGGCCTGTGAACTATTTGATAGAATGCCTCAAAGAAATTCAGGTCTCATGGAATGCCATGATGGCAGGATATGCACAAATGGGTTGTTGAAAAGGCTTTAGAAATTTATGGGAAAACCTGTAACTGGCATATCTAAGCCCTTTCCATAACCTTTACTAGCATCTCCCGTCCTGTGCCTGATACGAGTTTTGGAACACATAATGGACATCCTTCAAAGTATAAAGAGTAGAGAATTGGTTTAAAATATCAGTTACAAATTCTTTGATAGATGTGTATGCAAAATGGTGGAGGTTGTGGATGCTCGTGAACCGGTTGCGAAGTGCCCAAGCGAGATGTTGAACCGAAGCCTACAGTTTCAACCGACTTCATTCTCCAGGCATGGTTCATCTTCCCTTACCTCTCATAATTCTCATGTTTTAGTTCTCTTTTGCAACTTAATAGAATTTTAAAATATTAGGATTTTAATACGTTAAATGTTTATTTCAACTCGTTGCAAAAACAATGAAATGTCGTGTCAAAAACTCACGAAGTCAAAATAACCCGTTTGCATTAAAACATGAACTTCCACCCTCATTCTGAGGTGATGTAGAAAACTTCCTACCCAACTGGATCACTACAACATTGTTTTATCGACCAGACAAAATTGACTTTCCCAGTAATAATGTTGACCTTCTCCCTGTTTAAATAGTTAATTTTTGCATTTTTTGGAGACTCATTAAGTACCCTTCGTAACTCTGAAAATGAGATGTTAAGCTTCATTTGTGTACCTTGTTATGTGAGGAGTCACCTTGACCTTTGGATTGACCCCAAATGAACATATGTGATCTTTTTGACGCTCTTATAGGAGCCCTGTTACACTGGTTTACAGTAGTAGAAAGCTGTTAAATCTAGAAAGTTGGCTTTCGTTTTGAACCGCCATTTGAAACCTGGATAGAGAAATTATTTCCCGTCTTCACAAACCTCTAGTGTTTATACTAGAAATTGCATGGAACATTCAGTTTAGGGAAAAACAGTTTTCTGGATAGTTTGGAAAATCCATTTTGTAGGCCTCCGGTCACAGTTTGATGAGGTCAAACTGGACCAACTTCGACTTGTCACTCTCCAGAAAACTTGTCGCCATTTGAAAATGGTTTTCTAGTTCTCAGTCCCGTCGACTCTGATGAATTCTCCTTATATAGGGGAACTTGTAGGAAGTGTCTCGTTGCGTGCTCATCCATCGAACGTCAGTTTTGGACGTGGTTTTCTGAGCCCTCGAGCTAACTTTTGTTCATTTGCAACTGGGTCAACTACGACCAGTGGCCCTAGAAAACTAGCCGCCAAACGCAAACCGTTCACTTTTTCCCAATTCTGTCAGTTGCTATGAACTCTTGGTATATCTGGGGACACGTAGAAATTTAATCGTGGTGTGTGTTCTCATCAGAAGATAACTTTTGGAAGTGGTTTCTTAGCCTCCGAGCCCATTTTGAACATTTTTTGTAGCTACTAAGAAAATGTAAAACTAGAAAGCTGTGGACCCTCGTAGGGTTGCCAAACCACCCTATAAACTCTTAACACATGCAAATAACTGTTTAAAACTCTTTAGTGTATCTGTTGTATGAAATAGAACTTTTGACAAAATGGTGTTTTCTCTCTCTTCCCCTCTCTTTCTCTCTTCTGGGTTAAAAAATGAAGAAAAATGAAATGTAATGAATACATGTCTCTAAACCTTTTTATTTCGATTGCAAATTGTAATTATTATCATATGTAAATGGGAAACTGAAAAATGATAATTATGTTAGATTAGGGTGGATGCCATGCCAGCGAATTATCGTTGATATCATGCTCACGTGGTTTTGCAGGATGAAAGAATGATGACGAAAAAGGCGTTGTGTAATTCATTGTTTATCATTGTAATTTATATAGTTCATTGTTAAATGAATAAATGTATAATGTAGTCTCATGTTACAGAAGGTTTAATTGATAATTTGTTGATATGTATGAGATGTTAGTTTCAAGGACATCTAGGAAATGTGCATTTAATCATGTTCAATTTGAAATAGTACACATGGTAAAAAGGTTTGATATTTATATACCTTGTAAATGAACTTTCAGTAATATCTAATAGTGCATATTTAGTGTTCAATAAAATTGAGTCATCTTGTGCATTCATACTTTGAAAATGTAATAAAGAGACCTATTAAATCGAAACACTCTACCCTTGTTCAAATTGAGCATAACTTGTTTTCATATGTTAACTCCTTACCGTAGAAGACATTGAAAACCTTAAATGAACTTAAACTTTACACTCGATGGAACATCCTAGTTTAGGTAAAAATAAGAGCCCAAGAAATGGGCTTATCGTCTTAGTCAGTATGTTTAGTGACATTGACATAAACCTAGACATATAGGAGTGACACAGTCAAACTTTTCTTGGAGTAATGTAGAACTAACTCTTCCTTCGTAGCCTAGTGGACTACCTTGTCTTCCGAAGATAGATTTAAATTAAATTTTTCATCGAAATGAAACTTCTTGTTGGATCCAGATGACATAGATGGAGCTAGTGAAATAGTTGTTCTATCACTTAAAATTTTGTTAATGAATAGATCCTCAGCTAAATGTGCTACCTTTGGCTCTAAAAATATAGTGCTTGGTCCTTTCTGGAAGGTGGTTTTAGGGTAAATATGTCCTCTGAATCTTAATCTAATATATAGTTGAGGGGTAGACCCTAAGTGAAAATTGGAATTAAACTAAAACCCTAGTTGATTAGGATGTTAACTTGGGTTAGAAAACTATAATTCAACTCCTTGCAACGAAATTGATTTGAAAGATGTTGATTTTAGAGAATCTTAGAAACTGAAATCTTGTCCCTTAATCCCTTGTTATGTCATTTTATGACAATTAAGAAATAACCATAATGTTCGTGATTATTTCAAATGTGAATCATGAGATGTAGAAACATGGGGATCTTACTTTGAACACAAATCACTTGTGGTTCATGTGTAGTTTATAATGCTTATAATCATGTACTTAAGACAAGTGCTTTCATAACTATTATGTTATAAAGCGATGGTAAAAATGATACCATAATGTGATGTAAAAGTAAAGCATATGAGAGAGAAATTTGAGGTTAGGAATAATGTCACACTTGGAGACCTTATAACTTCAATTAAATAACATTTTCATGTGTTACAAAGAATATGAATTGCCTTGGTGTGATCAAACTTCGAGAAAACAAAAGATATATATATATATCAATCTTAATTTCAACAAGTTATTGAATTAGAATAACTATGGTAGGGAAATAAACTATTCCGTGATCGAAAAATGTTTTTGGTAAAAAAGCTATCTTGAATCTAAATCTCCGTTAAATCCTAATATGCATATATGGACACCAAGTCACATTCTTGAGTTGTAAGAGTAAAAAGGTAGACACTTGAGTTGAATATTTAACATAATAATAAGAGTAAAAAGCTGTAGACATTGAATAATGTTGGAGAAGAATATACTTGACATAAGATAATTAAGTACTTTATATGCATTCGAATTATGTCAAATAAGTATGCAAGTTATGGAAAGTTTTGTAAAGAATAAGTAGCCAACTTAAAATGGTCGAACTGCAAATTAAATGTGGAATGAACTTAAGGATTTGTGGGTGGACAATCAAGAAATTTATCCTTGCTCAATAATGTTCTTGGAATGTTAATCATAACTAAAATACAATTAAAGAAATGATGTGTTGTGGGTTTCCCATCCTTGAGTCTTCTTCTTGTGGTTGGGGTTTTGCTAGTATTCGTTCATTGGGAAAAGTGTGGCATTGACACGCCTATGTTGTTTTCATGTGTCTATGTGAGTCGATGACTTATGTGATTGTCATATCTGAGTTGAGTTTCTGTACTTGGAGCACTTGTTGTGTTGTGTGTAGTGAGAAATGTAAGTCAAAAAAAAATTATCCTGGTATTTTACTGTTGTAATTGTGTGTGTAAAATGTGGGCACTACATATGGTATCAGAGTGGAGGTTCATGCTCTCGAACCTCTGGGATGGATTGGAGTTGTGATGATTCTGCATGATGGTGGTGGATATTGGAAGAGTAATGTGATATATGTTGTTATGTGAACTATGTCGTAATTGTGACCTTATGGAAGCACATGTGGTGCATGTCACTTAATATGTATTTGTTTTCATATTGATGTGCTTGTGATGAGAGTATTCACTCTCTATGTTGTTGATTCAATGAGGAATCCGTGTGTGATGTATTGCCTTGTTGTTTGTGAATGGAATGTTATTGTGGATTGTAGAGGGTTAAAACATGTTGGATTTATGTGATGTGAAGGTGTATTGATGTATTGCATGACAAAATTGATGTAAAGTGAATCACATTTCATCGTGATGTCATCACCGTATTGTGATTAGTTGTGTGCATCGTCGTGTTGTATTGCAATTGACTATATGTTGTAATGTTAGACATTGTGTTCATCATACTTATGATTTGTGTAATATGTAATGATTTACGTCATGATTTAGGGGCATATGGTGAGCGTATGATCCCTATGGTATAGTGATTGCACTTTGTTGTAGAATGTGGTAATGTGATGAATCGTAACCTGTGAAAGTAATGATTGTGTTATACCCTATATATATATATACCATGTGTAAGATGTTATGGTTAATGTGTGTGAATCACCATTGTGTTAGTGATGTAGTTATGTGTATGTTGTGAACCTTACACTAGACGACCCTAAGGGGATAAACTGTCAAGAGTGTATGTGTGGAGAGAGGAGGCGTGGACCAGGTTTTCATAATCTTGAGCCGAGTATGAGTGAGGAAGTGGAGTCTTATATAGACTGAAAACCCACTTCTATCTGTTTAGTATACTTCGAGCTTGCTCAGTATATTGTGGGTGCGCACCACCTTAGGCTCAACTTATGCAACTAGAGTTCCCTGCTCTTTCCTATTGGATTGTTCATTGAATAATCCTATGTGATTTTGACTATGTTGATCCTTGTGGGAGTATGGAGGGATGATTCAGGCAGAGATGATGACAGTTACATTATTTGATATACTCATTTCTGGTTACATGTATATTTTTACGAGCTGAGGCTCGATGTCTGAGTGCCAGCAACTCGATGAGTACCCCTTTGGTGGCAGTATGAGGCCACATAGTGATTGTAATGTGCTATTTTCTCAATACATATTTTATTCGTAAATTGATCATTATCTCTTTTAGCTAGAACCAGTCGTTTTCTTGATTGACATGTTCTTATATTTTGGGCATTTATTTGATTGTTGCATTAACATTTGGATTTTGCACTAACCATGGCTAATTAGCCATTTTTTTTCTTAGTTTTAAAACTTTCTTTTCATATTTAAAAGTTTTATAGCCTAGCCCAAGGCTTTTGAATTTTCCACTTGGCATTTGAATGGATTGTTATATTGGTTCTAATGTCGTAATGTGTTGGAATAGGGTCATGGGATTCACCATGGAGTGGTTGAACCTATGGACCCACTTCGTTGTATGGGGGTATGCCCCAAGGAGTTACAGATAACTAGCGGGTTGTTGAACCATGAGTTATTATGTCACTTGGGTTGGGGGTGATGGGGCTCTATGTGCCCAGGGCCATAGGGTGACCCGACCTCATTAAAAGGAGAAAGGAGATGGGCCTCTATGGTTGAGTGACCTGTTATTCTTTATGGCACTCTATGGTTGAGTGACCTGATATTCTTGATGGGGCTCTATGGTTGAGTGACCCGACTTGGTTTTGACACTATGATTCTTTCTCTATGGGAGGTATATGGAGATTATTTGGTGATGCTTTGGGGAGGTATATGGAGTTGTTTTATGTTGCTTTTGTAGATATCTTGAGTTGTTTCTTGATATTTTGAGATGTGTGGAGTTGGTATAGTGAGTTATGTGTACCCTTGTGAGTCTTTTTGACACCTTGTTATGTTTGAGGCTTGACTCTTCCCTTGGTTGGTATGGACTATTGGATATTGTCTTGGCACTATGTTGGTACAGTCATGGATTTTGGGTCATGTGATACCCGTTGTATATGTATCAGCATGATGATTCTATTTTTCAGTCACATGTGTGTACTGGATCTATGTCTAGGATGTAATTGTTGGAAATTATTTGCTATGTGGTCTACTTGTTGTCATTCCATGGTTTGGTGAAACCCTTGTGATGTGATATGGTCGTGAAAGTATGTAAAAGATGCTTGTGAAATTTTAGTGTTGTGTATGAATGGTAGGGTGACATTGTGACTGTAGTTCATGATGGGAACCCATAGGAATGAATAAACTGAAAATTCTAAACAATGAAATTATAAAGGACTTAAATTAAGAATTATGTTAATGGAAAGAGATTAATAAAATAATGAATAAGAGGGAACTACCAATCTTCACAGAACCTTGAAAGTTAAAATTTTCTGCCAAATTTTCTCAAGGCCACCCTAGGGCCATGTTTTTACGTCTGAAATCTTGTTAGAGTATACCTTTGTCCTCATCTGTTCCTTAAGGCTTACTACCTTCCCATCCTTTTATGTTATGTCACATCGAGGGCGATGCTTTCTTAAGGGGATGAGAATGTAATGCCCCGTTAATCATTCCTCTTTTCCTTCTTAGATGACTATGTTGTTAGGCTTTTAACACTGTGGTGCTCTTGTTTATCTTTTGTTGGCTTCGCCCTTGTCATAGAGAACAATTGGAATTCTCCCACTTCATCATGTCTTCTCATTTTGTGTTGTTTTTTTCTACGGTTGGCTTCACCTCATCCATTACATTTTCCTCCTATTAAAGGAAAATTGTGTGCTCGATTTATCAAGATCGTAAGTTGGTTCTTGTTAATACAATTAAAAAGTATTAATAAGTGGTAATAATAATAATAAGCAAGGGGCCCACTTTATTTATGATCGATGATAACAGAGCATTTATCTAATCATCAATTTGTATCAACGTAAACAATTGCTAACTATCGATAAAGGAGAATGTAGTTGGAAAACACATAATGCTTACACTGTTTCTTTTAATCCAATAAAAATACATTTACAATTTAATATAAAATAAAATAAAACTAAATTGGGGGAGGGTGAAAAAGCTCCAAAAATTTTCTGTTAGGGTTTTATTTTATTTTTCCTTTCAGAATGGGTGAGTTTGGGGGGGTGGTGGCAGAGCAAAATAAAATATATTTTTGTCATATTCTCCTCCATTCACGCACATGGCAGGAAAACGTGGTTTCATAGATTGCCATGGTCACAGGTTTTGCTCGAATCATTGTGCTTGGGTGTTTTTTTTTGTCAAAAATTCTTCGCCAGATGTCATCTCATGGAGTGCCATCATTGTTGGGCCTCCTCCTAGCCTCCCAGCTGTGCCAGCATCCTCCCATCCTGCGCCAAACACGAGTTTGTTTTGACCTGCGTGGGTTCATTTTCAACAAAAAAAAGAAGATAGAGGGATTCTGTTAGATGTTGTAGTCACATATGTTTTGGGGGGCACTTTTTCAGTGTTTAACCAAATGAAAGAATGAGACAACTCCTCATGGAATTTGTATGCTATTGTGTGTGGAAGGACGTGGGCACCTCATAAGGTAGTCATGATGTTTCACTATTGGTGGCAGACAGGGTCCCAACCCAATCATTTACATTTGCCAGCATACTTCCAGCCTATGCCAAAATGGAAGCTTTGGAGCAGGGTATGGATATCCATCAAAGCATAATGGAGAGAGGAATATTGTCAGATGTTGTAGTTGCAACTGCCCTAGTAGACATGTATGCACAAAATGGATGTGTAGAAAAGGCATGTGATATGTTTGATAGAATTCCTCAAAGAAATGTGGTCTCATGGAATGCCATGATGGCAGCCTATGCACAAAATGGATTTGTAAAAAAGGCATGTGAACTGTTTGATAGAATGCCTCAAATAGATGTGGGCTCATGGAATGCCATGATGGCAGGATATGCACAAATGAGTTGTTGAAAAGGCTTTAGAAATTTATGGGAAAACCGTAACTAGCAGATCTAAAGCCCGTTTCCATAACCTTTGTTAGCATCTCCCGTCTTATGCCAAATATGAGTTGTGGAACACATTATGGACATCCTTCAAAGTATAAAGAGTAGAGAATTGGTTTCAAATCTGCAGTTACAAATTCTTTGATAGATGTGTATGCAAAATGGTGGAGCTGTGGATGCTCGTGAACCGGTTGGCGAAGTGCCCAAGTGAGATGCTGAACTGAAGCCTGCAGTTTCAACTGACTTCATTCTCCAGGCATGGTTCATCTTCCCTTACCTCTCATAATTCTCATGTTTTATCTCTCTTTTACAACTTAATAGAACTTTAAAATGTTAGGATTTTAATACCATCAAATGTTTATCTCAACCCGTTGCAAAAATAATGTAATGTCATGACGAAAACTCACTAAGACAAAATAACCTATTTGCATTAAAACACGAACTTCCACCCTCATTCTGAGGTAATGTATAAAACTTCCTACCCAACTAGATCACTACAACATTGGTATATCAACCAGATGAAATTGACTTTCTAGTAATAATGTTGACCTTCTCCCTATTTTAAATAGTTAATTTTTGCATTTTTCGGAGACGCATTAAGTACCCTTTGGAACTCTAAAAATGAGATGTTAGGCTTCATTCGTGTACCTTGTTATGTGAGGAATCACCTGGACCATTAGATTGACCGCCAAAAGAACATTTGTGATCTTTTTGACGCTCTTATAGGAGCCCTATTACACTGGTTTATAGCAATAGAAAGTTGTTAAATCTAGAAAGTTGGCTTTCATTTTGAACCGCCATTTGAAACCTGGATAGAGAAATTATTTCCCGTCTTCGCAAACCTCTAGTGTTTATACTAGACAATTGCATGGAACATTCAATTTAGGGAAAAGCACTCTTCTGGATAGTTTGGCAAAGCCATTTTTTTGCCTCTAGCCGAAGTTTGACGAGGTCAAACTGGACCCATTTCGACTTGACGCTCCAGAAAACTTATCGCCATTTGAAAATGGTTTTCTAGTTCTCAGTCCCATCGACTCTAATGAATTCTCCTTATATAGGGGAACTAGTAGGAATTGTCTCATTACGTGCTCATCCATCAAATGTCATTTTTAGACATGGATTTCCAAGCCCTCGAACTAACTTTTATTCTTTTGAAACTGGGTCAACTACGACCAGTGGCCCCGAAGAACTAGCCTCCAAACGCAAACCGTTCACTTTTTCCCAATTCTGTCAGTTGCTATAAACTCTTGATATATCTGGGGACATGTAGAATGTTGATTGTAGTGTGCATTCTCATCGAAATATAACTTTTGGAAGTAGTTTCTTAGCCTCCGAGCCCATTTTGTACATTTTTGTAGCTAGTAAGAAAATGTAAAAATAGAAAGCTATGGACCCTCGTAGGGTTGCCAGACCACCCTGTAAAATCTTAACACATACAAATATTTATTTAAAACTCTATAGTGGAACCTATTGTGTGCATTAGAACTTTTGACAAAATGGTGTTTTCTCTCTCTTCCCTTCACTTTCTCTCTCCTAGATTACAAAATGAAGAAAAATGAAATGTAATGAATACATGTCTCTAAACCTTTTTATTTCGATTGAAAATTGTAATTATTATCATATGTAAATGAGAAACTGAAAAATGATACTTATGTTAGGTTAGGGTGGATGCCATGTTAGCGATTTATCGCTGATATCTTACTCACGTGGTTTTTGTAGGAGGAAAGAATGATGACGTAAAGGCATTGAGTAATTCATTGTTTATTTTTGGTAATATGTTGAAAGACTTATTGTTGAAATTGGTAGTAGGTAAAAGTCGTTAGATTAATAAGTGCTTGAGAAATTGGTATTTCTTTCATAGATGCTATTTTGATCCCAAAATTGTTATGGTAAAAGTGGAATACAAATGTCAAAAGGAATCAAAATTAATACCTTGTAGTGAACTTTCATTGTGCAATAATTGGTTTAATAATTGGTGTTGTGGTTCTTACCTTGAAAATGTAATAAAGGAACCTAACCACAACAGTCAACCCTGAAGTCAAAATTTGTATATAACTAACCTGCCTATGTTAATCCCTTAGCGTAGAAAACCGTGACCTTCAAATGAACATTTACACTCGATGGAACATCCTAGTTTAGGCAAATAAGATCCCAAGAAAGGGGTTTATCGTCTTAGTAAGTAAGTTTAGTGACATCGACATAAACTAGATATATAGGAGAAACATAGTCAAACTTGATATGGAGTAAGTAGAGCTTACTCTTCCTTCGTATCCTAGTGGACTACCTTGTCTTCTGAAGGTAGATTTAGAATTAAATTTTCTACATCGAATGAACTTCTTGTGGGATCTAGATGACATCATGGAGCCAGTGAAATAGTGGTTTTATCACTTAAAATTTTGTTAATGAATAGATCCTCTTAGCTATATGTACTACCTTTGGCTAGTGACAATATAGTGCTTGATCTTTTACAAAGGGTTTATAGGGTGAATATGTATTGAATCTTAATCTAATCTATAATAGGGCATAAATCCCTAAGCGAAAATTGGAATTAAACTAAACCCTAGCTGATTAGGATGTTAACTTGTGGGTAGAAAACTATAATTTAACTCCTTGCATATGAAATTGATTTGAAAGATGTTGATTTTAGAGAATCTTAGAAACTAAAATCTTGTCCCTTAATCCCTTATTATGTCATTTTATGACATTAAGAAATAAAGGGTATTTCACATGCGGAATCATGAGATGCAGAAACATGGGATCTTACCTTGAACACAAATCACCCATGGTTCATGTGTAGTTTATAATGCTTATAACCATGTGCTTCTTTAATATGTCAGACAAGTACTTTCGTAACTCTTATGTTAAAAAGTGATGGTAATAATGAGACCATAGTGCGATGCAAGAGTAAATCATATGAGATTAAAACCAAATTTGAGGTCAGGAATAATGTCACACTTGGAGTCCTTATAACTTAATTTAAACATTTTCATGTGTTACAAATAATATGAATTGCCAAATGGTGTGATCAAACTTCAAGAAAACAAAAGATATATATATATATATATATATATATATACATATCTTATTGGAATTCAACAAGTTATTGAACTATGATAAAAATGGTAGGGAAATAACTATAGTGTGATCAAAAAAAAATTTTGGGGAAAAAAAAATCTATCATGAATCTAAGTCTCCCTTACTCCTAAGATTTCATCTTGACATCACATTATATTTACTTGTGTAGAAAGGGTAAATTATAGACATTTAATAAACATTTGAGAAGCATATTTCTTAACATAAGAACAAGATAATTAAGTGCTTTATATGTAATTTTAATTATCCTTGCACAATAATGTTCTTGGAATGTTAATCATAACTAAATGTAATTAAATAAATGATGTGTTGTTGGTTTTCCCATCCTTGAGTCTTCTTCTTGTGGTTGGGGTTTTGCTAGTATTCATTCATTGAGAAAAGTGTGGCATCGACAAGCCTATGTTGTTTTCATGTGTCTATGTGAGTTGATGACTTATGTGATTGTCGTATGCGAGTTCAGTTTCTATACTTGGAACCCTTGCTGTGTTGTGTGTAGTGAGAAATGTAAGTCAAAACAAAAAGATACTGGTATTTAGCTGTTGTAATTGTGTGTGTAAAAATGTGGGCACTACATCCACAAAATATGAATTACTGTAACTAGTTGAATGATACATAATATTTCCTACTGAAGCCTAGTTGTTGCTAACCATTAAGTTAATTACTCTCTTATGATACATAGTAAATAACTCTAGAGGTTGGTGACTGCTAGGGTAGTATTTAAGTTCCTTATTATAAAATGTGAGAAAAACATTTTAATGTTTGGAAATGACCTAATTATTAATTTATTTTACTCTAAATATAGGTATAATGTCTTCCATTATTTGTGCTCCATTCAGGATAATTCCATTCATTGTAGGTGGTATTTTTTTGAAGAAAAGAGACAAGGAATGGTTTGTGGAACTTAATTCCCCTTAAAACTACCACATCAACATATGGTTGTTTTTTGTTATAGATTACAATCACGAGGAAGTTGGTATTGTTATATCATCTTAGTTATTGATTTGGGGGCATTGCGTGTCTAGGTGGAACACTTTGACTTTGAAAACAATAAGTGTTTTATTTTGGATATGGATTTGGATGTTTCTTTGTTCAAGAAACGGGAAATGCATGCCTCCGTAAATAACAGACCATATTCCTGCTCAAAATATGGTTGGAATTTGGGGATTCTAATAGATTCTTAAAAAACTAACTATTCAAATGCATAAGTCATTCAATATGGTATATTGTCATTTTTTGAATATAAAAGGTTTTATGTTACCTCTATAACATGCCAAGTTGTTTACTATGTTGAGGCTAACATATTTGACTAAATTGGAGATAAACCCATCTAAATCAAAATTGCATGGGTTGAAAAGGAATAATAAATCAACTAGGTATTTTGAGGTTAGTGTAATAACAAAGACATTTGATTCTTAATTCTAGAGAATAAAAGGAGACAAAAAATGAGATTGAAATTTCTACATTATTTGAGAAATAAGCATCTGGATAATATTGTATTGACATCTTGTAGTGAATCCAATGTAATTGAAAAATTTAAATTGTATAAATCACACTACCAGCATTTTGTTGTACTGTTGGGTGAAGAGAGAAATGAAAAAGAAAAAATGATTCCCATATTGGGGGAAAAATGGGAAAACGGAAAAAATATCATGAGGTGGAAGAATTTCTTCCCATCACAGCTCAAAAAATATTAGACAACTATGTGATGTCACTGGAAGGAAATATACCAGCAAGGGTGAAATTCACAAATAATTTTTCTTGTAAATGTGCTTATCCATTCCATCTTCCATCGAATTTAACAGTTATTCCTTCGACTAATACTTTTAATGTTGAATGTGTGATCACTGATTTTTTAAATTTGGCCAGCGATATTTATTTTCATGTCATAATGGAGCTTCTAAAAATTATTGGAACCAATGTGCTGGATTGTATTATTATTTTTCTAATACCAACTGGTTATTCAAAAATGTCAAGTGACACAGTACAAAGATACATGGAAATTGTTAAAGACATTGGAGTATCAATTCTGGATTGATGCTACAAACTCTATAATAGCAACGAGATATTCAAAAATTTGTGTCTTATGTACAAAATATCTTGTGTGCACAACCACGACAGTATAAATGATTATAGAGAAGAAGTCACTATGGATTGGATGGAGAAACTGCCACAAAAATTGGTAACTGCAAGTGAAATTGGCCTACAAGGAAACATCCATCCTTTTCTTTGTGAAAGATCATATGATTTCTGGGTTGAGATGTTCACTCGATTTTTTTCTCTAAATTCTCTAATACTAGTGCTTTACAGAGGTGGTGTCACACTTCGTTCATTGGTGGATTCCAAACTATTTGCCATTTTTATTTTTGAGACACATAGTCAAGAATTGTTTCTAAAACATTACTATTCTCATATGAAGAAAGGTTCATCTCCGGAAACAACTTCAAAAAGTGATTTTGTTTAATGTATTTTAACCTAAATATGTTACTTATACAATTATTGTTTATGCAAACAATCACAAAGCTATAAAATTTGATGTACAACCATTTCACCGTGACGTTGCAAAACCAATTCAACATGGTGATTTACTTTCAATCATTTTATAAATATGTTTAATGGGCTATATCTTCAATTACCATGGTTTTCAAACATTTTAACAAATTTATGTTTTTTTACAATTTAGATGATAGATGTGGAGGACACAGGCACAGTTGCCACGAATGCACCATTAGATCCATGTATGTTAATCATGTGAATTTACAAACAAAACTGCTAATAATCCCCACAAATTTATAAAATAATAAATGATTATGCAGACAACCAATAAGACCCACAAATTTATAGGAAACGACATGATATCCTTATGTATTTTACAACAAAATTATTTATAAGGCCCACAAATTTATAGGAAATGATAGCCATTTTTGAGCTTGCACCATGTTGCCCTAATTTTCCAAATCTATATTTGCTCAAAAAACATTTTTCCCTTTGAATTGATGGTCTGAAATTCTTCCCCTCCAGTTGAATGCTTTCAAAATGCTCACAAACTTGTTGCTTTACCCTAATTTGAAGGAATAATCCAAGTTTGCCCTTTTCTGTGCCCTAGTTTTTCCAATTTTGCTGTCTTTGTCATTTTTCCCTTTGCCAGATCATGGAAAAATAAAAATTGATCAAATCATAATTGTGTGCAATTGAAAATCCTATCCAAAGGTCAAAAAATCTTTGGAAATCATGCTTTAGTTGATTCAGAATCGAAAAATTTGCCATCCTTGGTGAAAAAATTGAATTCTAGGGCATCCCTGGAATTTTTTACGTTTTGACAGTCAAATGGGCATCATTTTCCCATCAAATTCATCCTAAAAAGGTATTAGGTACGTGGAAGCTTCTAATTGGCTAAGGAAAAGTGGGGAAGTGTTGTAAATTTTCATTTTTTGCCTTTTTGACAAATGGGGCATTTTTTGGGCCCAGGGACCCGTTTTTTCCAAGTTTTCCTACATGGCATGTTTTGATTGGTAGGGGGTTGGTGGGTGGTCGGATTCCCTTGGAGTTTTTAGACTTTATTTTGCAAAAATTTTAAAATAAAAAAATGGTCCGTAGTCCCGCAGCCAATCCGGAGTGGACATGTGTCCTAAAGACCAAAGAGGGAAGTGTGGGACATGGAAGGAAAAGGGAAATTTTTTCCTTTTGGTCAAAAAGACCTAGGGTAAAATTTTGGAATGTAACACCATGGAAAATCATCAATAGACACGTGGTGAAGGCAGAGCGGGTTAGCAGCCTGGAGGAAGGAAAATTGAAAATTTTCCTTTAGCAAAAAAGGGAGTTAAAATAAAATTTAGGGCCAAATCTCCACAAAAAATCAGGAAAGGACACATGTCCAAAAAGGCAAAAGGCGGAAGAAGGTGCCTCAGGAAAATTTTATGACTTTTTTTCTTTGTTGTCTAAAAGGTGAAAAATGAAAAATGGCTCTGCTCCAATCTAGGTGAGACATGTGTCACATTTTAAGGGTCAAAGGTGGGTAGAGTGGGTCAGCGGGCCGTCGTAGGCAGGAGATAATTTTTTCCAATTTTCAAAGAAGGCTTAAAATCAAAATTTGGAGTGCTATCCCGCAATGAATCATAAGGAGACATGTGGCGAGGGAGAAATCAAAGGTGCGGGCCTGCGGGGAAAAAAGTGAAATTTTTCCAATTTTCTAAAAAAGGTCAAAATGCACAGAATTGAAGCGTGATCCCAATGGGACCCACCATGTGCCATGTGTTAGCTCCAAAATTCAAAGGTAGAGGGGTGGAGAAAAAATGAATTTTTTTCTAAATTTTCAAAAGGTCATAAAGTAAATGTTTTAAAACTGGGCCCGATCCAATCATATTTTGCCGCCTGTCCGGTCTTATCCAAAAAATTAAAAAAGGTAACTCAAGCTTATTTCTAAAGTCCGCATCTTCCATGTGGAGGGCTAGGATTAAAATATGGATAGGATTGATGGTTTCTGTGCATCCATTTGTTTTGACTGCCATGGGAGCTCCAGGAAGCTTGGAATCATGATTTTTGCATCAAATTTCATTAAATTTATAGTGATTTTGTGTCGTCTTGGCATTCCAGGATTAGTGGCATCACTTTCATGGCTTAATTCTTTGATCTGAGGTGGTTTTGAAATAAATTATTCTCTAATCCATCCAAAAACATGAAATGACAAAATCAAAAGTTGCAGAGGTAATTTGAAAAGGTAAAAATGTGAAAATGATGAGTAAAAGGTGTTTGCATGCCTCAATGATGAAAAACGTGCCTCCAGGATGGATAATGATCCATATATTTGTAATGATTTAATCTTTTTGGGCACACCTGGCAAGTTTGATGTCTTTTTCATTGAATCATGAGGATTGTTTTGTAACAAACTTGATCCCATGGCATATTCTTTGCTTGGGAAAGAAGGCTCCAATGTGGCATGAGGTATATAATGCAATTTGGAGAAATTTTAAGGGGGTCGGGAAAAGTTGAAAAATCATGAGAAAATTCTAAGAGAAAGCTCATCTTCTAAGAAACCCACCAAAGAACTAGGATAATTTCTTCTGTGTTGGATTTTCATGTATGTGAGTTGGTTACAAGTGTATAGCCATCACACAGCTATGAGATTTTTCATGAAACTCTCCCCTGCTAAAGAATCTAACAAGCTTTTGAGTTAATCTATGTTTTTCTGGGCAATATGATGTTTGTTATCATTTTTAAATGCCTGCAAATGGTTTCCATTGTTCTTGTTGCAATATTGCATTGAAAGTCTTTAGAAATCAAACATAATCTCCATTTCTTGTTGATAGGTTAGTGGCATTTTCAATCTCATGTTCAAAAGATCCTTCATCTGATAAAGAGATAAACAAATTTAAAATCACTTTACCTTCCTTGATTGCAGAGATTGCTTGTAAGCCTTTGGGGGTACCTTAGGTGTGGTTTGATCATGGATTTTTGTGTTTAATTGAGTTCTTTACTTCAAGATTTTGTGGCGAATTCTCAAAGATTGTGTGAAGAGTGCAACCTGGGTTTCAATTTATGCCTCTTTTGGTTGAAAGAACATCCTGATTATTTGAAGCATTTTATTTTATAGTTGTTCAAGTATTGTAGAGGTTGTCAAAGATCTGATATATCCTAGTTTGTCTTGTCAACACCCCACCAAAAATTTCATTCAAACAAACTAATCCTACCCACACTACCCCTTCATTGCATTGTGTGTCAACAAAAAAATACAATCCATTTATAAAAATGCACAAGGCAAATCAAGATCATATAATGTCTCCAGTAACCCTTGCCTTGCATTGAAAATATCTCCATAATTTAGGAGTGACAACTTTTGAAAGTCAGATTTGGAGTGTTGATCATATTATCCCAAGGCCTTTTCATACTATTTGCATAAATTGAGGGATATTTTCATCTCCTTCACCATTTGGGGGTTACAATGTAGGTTCTCTTACCTTAGTTGAAAAGGCACAACCTAAATAGTGAGGGTCAGATCAAATCCTTTTAAAGTGCTATCCATCTCTCCACAAATCTTAGTGCCAGTTAGATCACCTCCCTAGCTACAAAATGATGCACATCATGATCTCTTTGACTTCAAGATTCATGCCATATCTTTTATGCTGTCTCAGAATGAAAAGGAGAAAAAAATTGGGTACCTACACCTTCTGGTGCACGTTGCTACGGGGGAGTTCTTGGAATTTCTTGGTGTTTTTGAAGTGTTTGAAGAGTTTAATCATTTGTGTATTCAATTATTTGAGTTGCTAAATTCCCCAAAGACCTATCACTTCTCATGCATTAAGTTTCTCCTGCAAGTTTTACCAGCACAAAGTAAAATGGCTCAAGCTCTGTCTAGACCCCCATTTTTTGTTAACACCTTTGGTCCCATCAATTTCAAGGGAATGGTTGGGTATCCAAATGTTGTCCCACAAGATGTGAGAAATAGATTACCAAGATTCTAGGGTAACAATGATATTATTGGTGATCAGGCATTTGTAAAGTTTTTCAGTGCTATGATGGAACATTTTGACAGAGTAGTTTTAGTGCTTTCTATGTCACAACTAAGGTGAAATTCCTACAGTAGACGACTCCATGCTGATTTGATCTTGTAAAATGCTCTACCTGTTAATTCTGATTGCCTTCATGGAATGAATCTTGTTTAATGCAAATATGTTACAATGCATGGTGACAAGACTAAGCAGCTATATTTATTTTATCTGAGTTTAAGAACCCTACCAATTTAAGAACCCTAATGCTTTCAGTCCATGGCACTTCAACATTGAGAAAAATATCAAAAATTTGGGAAACCTCTCAAGAGAGATGGTGTAAAATTGATAAACCTTGTGAAAAATCTCAAGTCTAGATCAAAGGTGCAGATGCATTTGAAAAGAAGGTTGTCTAAAACTTTGGCAGGGGTTGTCAAAGAAATCTCATACCAAGTTGCTAAGAGCAAGATTTTACCAGGGAACTGGGTCAGACTTGAAAACAAGGTCAAGCCTATTGGGCAACAATCACAAGATAGATGGTTGGCAATCACCATAGGAACGAGCACATATTTATGACCTAAAGCTAGTAAAGGGCCTGATTTAGAAGAGGTCTGTGAAATAGACATCCTTAAGCACGTGCTAGCAAAGAAGTGTTGCCTGATCAAGTTAACTACTAGAGGTTATTGTTGTTGAATTGAGGTTGACTTGACAAGTTCAGCCTTGGTAGCAAGCACAAGGTAGCCTTCTACCCCATCCTCCATGTGAACTGGACTAGACAAGAAAGTGAATCTAATAATGATGATGAGGTACTGATGATAATATTTGCATGATGGGTTGTTCTTCAAGCTCACAAGGAGGAGCAACATCTACTGAAGTAATAAGTGCTAGGACAGCTGCAACTTTTTGGGATTGCATAAAATGGGTACAAATATTTCTTCCCCCTCATGCTCTTGAAGTTGATGTAGTGCAAGCTTTTGAAATTCCTAACAATTACTTTGAATACTTAAGAGCTTTGATGATTAAGAAGTATGATGGTGGTATCCCTTTGGAGGAAGATAGACAATTGTTGATGAATGTTGTTGTAGCTCAAGAGAAAGATTATAACACTAGAAGCAAGGTTGTTAAGGGAGTTGGGCCTCAAGCCAAACCTAAAACACCCTTGCTCACAAGCATTCCCAAAGAATCTCCTAGGAAAGAAACACCTATGCCAAAATTTCTGTCTGTCCCAAACAAAAATTACAGTCCTCCTCATGCCCAAGCTGCCAAGAATCCACTGCCATCTAATGAATCTTCTTGTCTCCCTTCCAATTTTGTTTTTCCAAAGAATGTGTCCCCTATGACATAGCCCAAGTATTGAGCCAAATTAAAGTGTGTGTTATAATCATTGAATTGCTTGGAATTCCTGAGCATAAAAAGAGAGCATTTGAGTACTTGGGATTGAAAGAAGAGAAGGTTATTCTAGGTAGAAATATAAATGTTGTTGAAACTCCACCTCAGATCATTGTTGACCTTGAAACACCACCAGCAGTAGAAGATCTTAGAGAGACACCTGAGGTATATTTGGGGACATCTTTGGTTTATTCCCAATTGAATGTTGATCCATTATTCACAACCTTGATCATAAAGGATAAGTTACTTCACAATTGTATGTTTGATTCTCGGTGCATCATGTAATGTCAAGCCTCTAGAATTCATGAATGAGTTGGACATCAAAGTGAAAGCAGCCTATGGAAAGTGTATTTCCATGGACTCAAGAGAAGTGTCGGTTTTTGTTTGTGTGAAGGGTTTGGTAGTGCAACTTGCAGCCTATCCAGGTAATAATTTGAAACTTGGATGTTGTAATTGTTGACTGCCCTGCCAAATGGGGTATGTTTTTGTTAAGAAAATGGGCTACAAGTGTTAGAGTGGAAGCATGTCCAGATGGACATGTCTTTTTCCACCATTCCAATGGAGGGAAACCTTGTTAAACTTTATGGTGAGAAGAAGATTGTTGCACCTAATTGAAGATCCCAAACAATGCTTCCTATGAAGTGTTATTTGCTTGATGTAGATGCTAAGAATTTCATTGGTTTTTCTTATGGAAAATAAAATAAGATAGACAAATCAAAGTGCCTTGATATGGTAGGTTTTCCATGCACATTTCTATTTGATGGAGCTTGCTCCAAATTTGGGAATGGTGCTGGTATAGTTTTGCTTTCTCCTAGTTTGGAAGAGTTTGCTTTTTCCTTCAAACTTAGTTTTGAATGCACTAACAATGTTGACTAAGTATGAGGCATTGTTGTTGGGGTTAAGAATTGCATGGAAGTATGGAGTGAAAGATATTGTTATAAAAGGAGACTCAGAGCTGGTTGTTAAACAAATAAGAAAACTGTATGCTACAAAAAATGAGCGTATGAAACATTATAAGCATGTAGTTTGGGATCTAATTGAAATGTTTGATTCCTTTAACATTGTGTATCATGAAATAGAGGCCTCAATGCTTGTTGCTGCCAAGTTGGCAGTGCTAGGTTCTAGATTTGGAAATTGCACCATCTTCACCTTATTGTGAATATAACATTGAAGTGATAACTAGGTTAGTTGTCCTTGATTATGTAAAACATTGGCAAGTATTTAATGATGATGCTCAAGTGCTAAGGTTCTTATAAAACCAAGGTGATTTTGTAAATAAGTAATATTGATTAGCGATCCAATGGTATGCATGACTGAAGGTAGAGAAACTTTGTTTGAGAAAGACACCATCTAATTGAAAACAAACACCATTCCTATACGTCTTGTTGCACTTGAGTCAAATTTGAAAAATGTTGATTACATCATAAATAGAAACGTGTCTACCTCAAGGGATGTGGAAGAGCATAACTTGGGCACTAATGGTAGACCAAGGAAGATTTTGGTTGGGCAAGTAGTCTAAACAAAGAGGAGAAACAGTCTTATGTTCAGTTGTTGAAAGAAATATCAAGACTATCTTGCATGGTCATATTCAAAGTTGAAAGCATATAGAGAAGACTTGTTTCAACATGAGATCCCTCTTAAGGCCAAGACTAAGCCATTCAGACAGAGGCAAAAGGCTAATTAATCCACTTCTTTCCATGAAAATGCAAGAGGAGTTAAAGAATTTGAGAGATGAAGGTATTATTCAGCCCACTAGATATTCATCTTGGGTTGCAAACCTCTGTACCAGTCAAAAATAAGAATGGAGACATCATAATTTGTGTGGATTTTTGAAATCTAAACAAATAATCCATGAAGGACAACTATCCCTTGCCAAATATGAAAAATATGTTGTAGCTTGTGATAGGGTCTGAGTTGCTTTCTACATTGTATGGTTTCTCTTGATACAATCAAGTGGTTGTCAAAGAAGCAGAAAGACTTAAGACAACATTCACTACTCCTTGGGGAACATATGTTTTTATTAGGATACCCTTTGGTTTGATGAATGCTGGTGCCACTTTTCAAAGAGCAATGGATGTTGCTTTTGTTGGTTACATCAATGAGTTCATTGTCAGCTTACCAAGATGATGTGACTGTGTTCTCAAGGCAGAGAGGTGATCATTTGCAACACTTGGAGAAGATGCTGATCAGATGTAGGGAGTATGGAATTTCTCTTAATCCAAATAAGTTTCATTTTAGCATGCAAAAGGCCAAGCTGCTTGGTCACATTATGTCAAAAGATGGTGTTATGATAGACCCTGAGAGAGTGGAAGCAATCAACAAAGTACCTATCCCAAGAACCAAGAAAGGCATCCAATATTTCTTTGGTCAAATTAATTTTATTAGAAGGTTTATTTCCAACTTTGCTGAGTTGAATCTTCCAATCACAAGCATGCTAAAGAAGGACCAAGTTATCAGGTGGGAGGAGGCTGCCATTCAAGATTTTGAAGTAATTAACAATGCACTTAAACATGCACCTATTTTAGCAGCCCCAAACTATAAGAGGCCTTTCCAAATACTTTTCCTTTGCCTCTGAGTATACCATTGCATTCTTTTTTTCTGCAAAAGAATGATAGATGGGGTTGAGAGGCCTATTTCCTTATTTAGTAAGGCTTTACAAGCTAGCTGAGCTAAAGTATACAATCATGGAAAAACAAGCATTATGCCTTGGTGAAAGCAACAAGGGTTTTCAGGCCTTATATATTGAGTTCAAAAGTTGTTACTTATGTTCCCCACACCATGGTGAAAGACATCTTATCAGAGATGGAGATCTCAAGCAAAAGATGTAGGTGGGTGAACAAACTTTGCAAGAGTATGATATGGACATCCGAACCACAAATTTGGTATGTAGGTTTGGGTCCTTGCTAAGCTCATGGTTGAGAGTAACTTGCAGAACTGTGGAAATTAATGAAGCTAGAATAAGAAAGGGTAGATGTGATTGGCAAAGTTGGTAAGTTCTGAGTGGTACAAAGAATCTGATCTTCTACCTCAGACACATGTGATGTCCCCATTCAGTTAAATAAAAATCAAGAAAGGAGCCCTCAAGCTAGACTTCTCAAAAATATATTATCACTGATCTTTGGGCTGGCTTGGAAGAACCCTGAAGGTGTCCTCTTGAAATGCATAACTGAAGATGAAGCTCCCAAGATAGTTGCTGATTTCCATGGGGGGGTTTGTGGAGGAAACTTTTCTGGAAGAGTAACAACACATAAGATTTTGAGAGCTGGTTATTAGTGGCCTACTCTCTTCAAAGATGCAACCCAGCTGGTAAGAAAATGTGATAGTTACCAACATTTCTCTAGAAGACTAAAAGCTTCAGGCTCCCTTCCTTTGCAGCCTATATCAATTGAAGCTCCTTTCAAGAAATGGGGGATGGACTTCATTGGTGAGATTTTAGATCCTTCTAGTGCTGGCCATAAGTGGATCCTTGTAGCCACTGATTATTTTACAAAGTGGGTAGAGGAAATCCCCACCAAGAAAGAAACACACCAAATAGTTATGGAATTCTTGTTGAATCAAATCATATTTAGATTTGGATTCCTAGTAAAGATTATAGCTGACAATGCCATGTGCTTTAGAGCCAAACCTTTAATGGCAATGTCCAATGAATATGGAATCAATCTAACTTATTCTTCAAACTATAACCCCCAAGGGAATGGACAATATTGAGTCTAGAAATAAGAATTTGTTGAAGATCATTAGAAGAAACTTGGAGCAAAACAAGAAGAAATGGGGTGAACAATTAAAATTTACAGTTTGGGCTGATAGGATAACTCCTAAAAAAGCTACTGGTAAAATCCCATTTGAATTGGTGTATGAAACTCAGGATTTGTTGCCCTTGTACCTGCAATTGTCTTCATTTATATTTTCCCAACAGTTGGAAGATCAAGAGCTTGGCCCATATGAATCAAGGATCAATCAAATTATTGAGCTTGATGAGGAGAGAAGAGCATCCCATCAAAGGCATGTCAGATTCAGGGAAAAATTGAAGAGATTGTTTGACAAGAAGGTCACTCCTAGAGCCTTCAATGTTGAAGATTTGGTTTTGTTGTGATGAATACAAGGGTAAGCATGGAAAATTTGATGCATTATGGATGGGACCTTATACCATTGATATCAAGAATTGGTGAGACATACCTTCTTTCACAAGGACTTAGATGGGGAATTGCTGGAGCTACCTATTAATGGCAATCATTTGAAGCATTTCTTGGATTAATCCTCAAAATCTGAGGTATGCACCAATTGTATAGTTGTATAGTCTTTGTTTTCTACTTTTGTTTTTGCTATGCTTTGTTGGTGTGTGTAGTTTTCCCTTGTTCTTGGCAGCCATTCTGGTCAGATTTCTCATCTCAGTTTTTGAAGTGATGGTTCTGGTTTTTTGACTACCTTGCGTATTAACTCCTTTTCCCAATGGATTATTTTGGCACTTGTTCTACATTTTATCCTTATGGCACTCACTGGGAGTGCCCAGCCCAAAGCAAAAGCCAATGTTGGTGCCATTTTTGAGCTTGCATGATGTTGCCCTGATTTTCCAAATCTGTATCTGCTCAAAAAAAATATTTTATCCTTTGATTTGATGGTCTTGAAATTCTTTCCCCTCCAGTTGAAATGCTTTATAAATGCTCACAAACTTGTTGTTTTGCCCTAATTTGAAAGAATAATTCCATTTTTTCCCTTTTTTGTGCCCTAGTTTTTCCAATTTTTACGGGCTTTGTCAAATTTCCCTTTGCCAGATCGTAGAAAAAATTGAAATTGATCAAATCATACTTGTGTATAATTGAAAATTCAATCCCAAGGTTGAAAATGTTCAGATATCATGCTTCAGTTGATTCAAAATTGAAAATCTGCCATCCTTGGTGAAAAAATCCAATTCTAGGGCATCCCTAGATTTTTTTTACGTTTTGATGGTCAGACAGGCATCATTTTCCCATCAAATTCATCCTCAGAAGGTATTGGGTATGTGGCAGCTTCTAATTGGCTAAGGAAAAGTGGGGAAATGTTGTAACTTTTCATTTTTCACATTTTTGACAAATGGGGCATTTTCGGGCCTAGGGACCTGTTTTTTCCAAATTTTCCTACGTGGCATGTTCTTATTGGCTAGCGGAGTTGGCAGGTGAATCAGATCTCCCTTAGAAATTTTTAGACTTTATTTTGCAAAAACTTCCTAAGATCAAAAACTTTTTCCTGAAACCCCGCAGCCAATCTAGAGGAGGACGCCTGTAAGTATTAAAGGTCAAAGAGGGGAGTACGGGTGGTGGTGAAGGAAAATTATGAAATTTTTTGTTTTTGGCTCAAAGAGTTAAAGTAAAACTTTGGGCCAAAGCTCTGCAATAGATTAGGAAAGGACATGTGCCCATGAAGGGTCAAAGCAGATCGTGCGGGCCGGTGGAAGGGAAATGGGGAATTTTTCCCCTTTTTGGAAAAATGGAGTTAAGGAATGAAATTTTGGGCTAACCATGGGCTCCACAAGGAAATCAATGAAAGTGACACGTGGCAAGGGAGAAATGGGTAGAGCGGATCAGGCGGACTGGCGGAGGTAGGAGAGAATTTTATCCCTTGTTGTCAAAAAAGGCTGAAAAATCAAAATTTGAAGCGCTGGTCCGCTAACGAATCACAAGTGAGACACGTGGCACAGGGAGAAATGGGTCAGAGCGGGTTGGCAGAGCGGGTCAGCGGAGGAAGGAGAGAATTTTTTCCAATTTTGCAAAAAAGGCTTAAAATCAAAATTTGGAGTGCTGGACCGCAATGAATCATAAGGAGACATGTGGCGAGGGAGAAATCAAAGGTGCGGGCCTGCGGGGAAAAAAGTGAAATTTTTCCAATTTTCTAAAAAAGGTCAAAATGCA